>CM077183.1:1102931-1112931 GCA_039654105.1 Coreius guichenoti
ATCAAGTCATCTATACATGCATACACTCTTCCGTACATACGTGCATGCATCCATCCATCCATATACCCATCCATACATTTATTTATGCATTCATCTATCCATACATGCATACATGAATCCATACATACATAAATACATACATTTATCCAAACATGCATCCATCCATCCTTACATTTATACATACATACATATATCCATCCATACATCCATGCATTCATCCATCTATCCATCCATCCCTGCATGCATCCCTACATACATGCATCCCTACATACATACATGCATATATCCATCCATACATCCATGCATGCATTCATCCATCTATCCAACCATCCATCCATGCATGCATCCATCCATCCATACATGCATCCCTACATGCATTCATACATACATGCATCCATACATACATACATGCATGCATGCATGCATACATACATACATACAAACATACATGCATCCATACATACATACATACATACATTTATACAAACATACATGCATCCATCCATCCATACCTACATACATATGTTCATACGTACATACATACATACTTATATACATCCATCCATACATGCATCCATACATCGAGTCATCTATACATACATACATGCATACACTCTTCCGTACATGCATGCATCCATCCATCCATATACCCATCCATACATTTATTTATGCATTCATCTATCCATACATGCATACATGAATCCATACATACATAAATACATACATTTATTCAAACATGCATCCATCCATCCATACATACATATATATATATATATCCATCCATACATCCATGCATTCATCCATCTATCCAACCATCCATCCATGCGTGCATACATACATACATACATACATACATCCATGCATGCATCCATCCATCCATACATGCATCCATCCATACATGCATGCATCCATGCATGCATACATACATACATACATCCATACATTTATGCATACATACATCCATACATACATGCATCCCTACATGCATTCATACATACATACATACATACATACATTTATCCAAACATACATCCATACATACATACTTGCATGCGTCCATCCATACATACATACATACATACATACATACATACATACATTTATCCATCCATCCATACATGCATCCATACATCCATCCATACATCCTTACATGCATGCATGCATCCATCCATCCATCCATACATCCATCCATCCATATACCATCCATACATCTATTTATGCATTCAACCATCCATCCATCCATCCATGCATACATACAAACATACATGCATGCATCCATACATACATACATGCATCCATACATACATACATACATACATGCATCCACACATACATCCATACATTTATCCAAACATACATACATGCATCCATACATACATCCTTACATGCATGCATGCATCCATCCATCCATCTATACATCCATCCATCCATATACCATCCATACATCTATTTATGCATTCAACCATCCATCCATCCATGCATACATACAAACATACATGCATGCATCCATACATACATACATACATACATACATGCATCCATACATACATACATACATGCATCCACACATACATCCATACATTTATCCAAACATACATACATGCATCCATACATACATACATACATACATGCATCCATACATACATACATACATACATACATACATACATGCATACATACATGTCCATACATACATACATAATACATACATTTATCCATCCATATATACATACATGCATGCATACATCTATTTATACATCCATCCATCCATCCATACATGTATGCATCCATACATACATACATACATACATACGTACGTTTATCCAAACATACATCCATACATTTATCCAAACGTACATCCATCCATGCATACATACATCCATCCATCCGTACATCCATCCATGCATACATGCATCCATCCATCCATACATACATACATGCATCCATACATGCATACATACATACATACATACATACATGCATGCATCCATGCATCCATCCATCCATCCATACATACATACATACATACATACAATCATGCATCCATCTATACATGCAAATATTTGTCTTGGTTTTAAACCAGTCAGTGTGTTTGAGTTTTCAACTCTCTCAGTGTTATTAATCATGAATAACCTGCATGTGTACCGTCTCCTGTTGTTCTCGGTCAGGTCCAACTCACATGTCTCTGTACCTCCTGCCTGACGCCGGCACGTCTCTGAGCGGCTGGTCATTCGGGGACGGGACGCCACAGTTCGACCTCAGCGGAGAGTACTTCATATTTTACTCTCATGGCCTCGACGCCCCTGCCTGGAACTTCTGGTTTGAGATCCAGGTGGGTTTGAGCTCAGGAACCACACATTTAACCTGAGGCGCACGGAGGCGTTTATTGTGTGTTTCATGTGTGTTTCTCGTCTTCAGCCGCCCAAAGCCTCAGATGCGTCTCCTGACGAGGGTTTGATCTCTCTGGCCATCTCAGCTCATTATTTCTCCGGTTCGGACCGGCGCTCCGAGCAGCTGGAGTCCTTACTGAAGAGATTCCCAGCCTGGGCGTTCCCGTCCTCATGGATCAGCACCTACCACATGTACAGATACTGAGTGCCCTGATCACACACACACACACACACACACACACACACTCACACGCCGCTCACTGCGGACCCGTGAATACTGTACGAGCTCCTTCATTCACATCAGCCAACGCACAGTGTTGTGTTTTGTTCTGTTTTATTTTATTTTATTTTAATATATTTTATTTTATTTGTCTGGGTCATATTTCAACACAAAATCAATGCATTTTTTCATATTTTCATACATTTAAATGAAAATGAAGCCTACTTTAGGACGGTTGAGATTTTTACTTTGTGACATTTTTTTTTAAAATGATAATTAAACACGTTTTACCCCAAATTATCATTGTTTTAGTCAGATAAAATTGATTTGTTTCATTTACTTTGTTTATTTTTGTAATTTTCATTATTTCCGACTGGTGAAATGCCATGATTTAATAAATATTTCTAAAAAAATTAATTAGTCATGGTATTTAATTAATAAGAATCAGAAATAATGGGAATTACAAAAAAAAAAAAAAAAATTGTTTTTGTATATAAAATGATTTATTATTATTTTATTTTTTAATATTACGTTTAATTAGCATAAACTAAAAACAGTACAACAAATACTACCATACATCAAAATTTTAATAATATAATTTTTTATATTATTAAAGTGATTTTTGAGGTAAAATGTGACGAAACGTTTCTCGAGACTCGTCCTCTTCCCTCTCCGGGTCTCAGTGTTTCAGTGGTCATGTGACTCAGCCGGTCTGATGTGGTTTCAGCTGGTCTTGTAGTTTCACGTCTCTCCCACCGGACCGAGGGATTCACTGGTTCCAATGGAACAAACACGAGAGAATTCAACGGTAAAAGCTCACGCAGGTCCATTCTTGTAGTGATGATGTCATTTCCTGTCGGTGATCTCATGACGTGAATGGCTCGTTTACTCGTCACTAGTTTTATGTGCAACTTTATTTTCAGATCGAGTTCTGTGGTCAAACGCACACTCCGCTGGATCCAAACCTCGAAACCCAAGTGCTTTTTTTATTTATTCGTTTTTGAAGCGTTGGATGATTGTTCATATGTGTGTGTGTTTTTTTTTATTTGTATCATTGTTGCAGCAGTAAAAACAGTGTAAAGCTTCCTCTGGATTGAACTGGATTTGAAGTCTTAAAAATGACCTGTATTAACCATCTAAATATTACTACTACTACAGTAAATCCAAACGTCTGAATCTTTGTCCTTTCTGTTATTGCAGTTTTACTTGAGTTTCAGCAACTGGACGGTACGGTGTTCGGATGATACTCATGGTTTTCTCTTCGTGAGACACTCGCACTTTACAATAACGTCTCATCTGTTAGTTATAATGCGTTAGCTAACACGAACTAACAATATTTAACAGCATTTGTTAACACAGCTAATGTTAACGGTACACGGTGTAACAAACAAAACTGCATGCATTTAGCAGAAGAACATTGCTTTGGTTGTGCGGATGAATATGATTATCATACTGCTCTTAAAACACACACTACTAGTCTTAAGAGATGTAAGCAGTTTAGATGGGAAGATCTCAAGCTGTTACTGTAGCTTTACTCATTAATAGACACATTGAAATTAAAATTGATTATTAAATATGACCCTGGACCACAAAACCAGTCATATTGTTGAAATTGGGATTTATACATCATCTGAAGCTGAATTAATAATCTTTCTATTGATTGTGTGGTTTGTTAGGACAATATTTGGCTAAAATCTGAGGGTGCAAAAAAATCCAAACATTGAGAAAATCTCCTTTAAAGTTGTCCAAATGAAGTCCTTAGCAATGCATATTACTACTAATAATACATTTATGGTAGGAAATGTACAAAATATCTTCATGGAACATGATCTTAATATCCTAATGATTTTTGGCATAAAAGAAAAATTGATAATTTTGACCCATACAATGTATTGTTGGATATTGCCACAGATATACCCGTGTGACTTATGACTGGTTTTGTGCTCCAGGGTCACAAATAAATTTTTCACTATAATAATTTGTGCATCTGCTGGTTATTTGACTGTTATTTTTATTTTTTGGTCTGGTTGCTGTTGTCTAATGAATCAAGCACTTTTTTTTTATTACAAAGATGTGATCTCAAACTAATTTAAAGCGCTGATAAATGTCCAAGATTTCAATGGAAATATAACTCACAAACCAGTGAATGTTTGATTAATGCTGTTCATTATGATAATTTTGTGTTTGGGATGGAAGTCGACATGCGTTCAGGATTATTTTGTACGACTGACAGGATGTTGTTAAATATGTATTCATACTAATCCATGCCATCAAGGTCTTATGGGATCCTTCACTCACTAACCCTGTGTTGCACGTCTGAGCAGAATCATCACTCAGAATGATTAATGAGCAAATGTCAAGTTTCTCAGTTTTGTCATATTCTGAAACGTTTTATGATTCAAACGTCCATGAATCACTTGAGTAATTTTGTTTAATAATGGTCAGCGTTTGAGTTCCTGTCAGATTTCTGAGGATTTTCACGTGTCTGGTTATGATTGATTTGTTTATAATATCATATACTGCACTGAATTGTTCTTGCAAGACAAATCAATTTTCTATAACAAAATCAATTTCCGTCTCCTGTCTATTTTTTCCCCATTTGTTTGTTCAACAATAATTTATCTGATCATAAATACAGTAAACAGTGAAATATTACTCGTGTAAATCAGCTGTTCTCTATGTGAATATATAGTAAAGTGTAATTTATTCCTATGATTTATCATCATTACTTCAGTGTCACATGATCCTTCACAAATCATTCTCATATGAAACATTTATGATTATTATCGTGGAAACCGATATTTATTTTTCATGATTTTTTAATGAACAGAAAGTTCAAAAGAACGTCACTTTTGATCAATTTCACGTCCTTGATGAATAAAAGTATTAATTTCTCCAACTTTTGAATGATAGTGTTGAAGCAGAGCAAAACATACAGCACACGTGATGTTTAAAAAATAATTTATTGTTCTTTATGTACAGGAAATATAGAAAACGCAGTAGAAAAGTTATCGTACAGTAAACTCTCTGTACACTGCATTGAGAAGAAACTGTACAGACGTCCAGATAAAACCCTGCAGCTCAACATCAGTCCAGTGGGATTGTGGGTAATCTGTACCGTGAGTCTCACACACACACACACACACACACCCAGAAGCTCTTTGGTTTGTGAATATCATGATCATCACCTCTCTCAGGGGTCTGGGCGCTGGTTTAAGCTGCTCGTTCGAGCCGTTCGGGGGGAAATAAAACATTAAAATAAAGACGCATCTCATTAAAGCTGCTAAATACTCCGAGACGACGACTGTCAGTGATGCAGAATAACTAGAATAATAATCATAATACAAAGGCATTCCATTAATGTAGATGATTTGGTCCGTTCTGAAGTTTAATACTGACGCCGTTCAGAAAACACACACGCGACTCCCTGAAACCAAAGGAAGCGTCCGTCTCTTTGTCCAGCTGCTCCTCAAATAAATACAACATAAAATTGCAACACAATTCAGAACAAAACAAAAAGATGGCAATAATGCTGTCAGTCGGGATATAGTGATGACACACTGCACGTTTGAGATTAAAGACATCTGATGTTGAGAAATAAATAATGACGTCACTATGCCTTCATAAAGACCTCGTCGTGTGTGTGAAGAGCTCCGGCTGACGCTCATCAGGCGTGATTCCCATCGGCTCGTCCACATCAAGGCACACGAGCGCAGGACTAGTGTTGAGCCGGACAGACGGAGAAGAGAAGACCCGATCCGGATCACACACACACACACACACACACACACGAGCTCTCAACACCTGACGTCTGTGAGGGGAACGAGGTTCAAACGGGGGAAAGTCTTTATCTGCATCAAATAAAACACGGGCTGATATTCCATGATTAACATTAAAACAATAACTAACAAAACAATAAAATAAACACTTCATCTGACTCATGAAAGGAGAAACAGTGTGTGTGTGTGTGTGTGTGTGTGAGTGAGTAAGTGAGTGTTTATGTGTGTGTATGTGAGTGTATGTGTGTGTGAGATTGTATATATGTGTGTGATGTATGTGTGAGAGTGAGTATATGTGTCTATGTTTGAGATTGTATATTTGTGTATGTGAGTGTATGTGTCTGTGTGAGATTGTATATATATGTGTGTGTGTATATATGTATGTCTGTGTGTGTGATGTATGTATATGTATGTGTAAGTATATATATATATATGTGTGTCTGTGTTTGAGATTGAGGTGTGTGTGTGTGTGTGTGTATGTATGTATGTGTAAGTATATATATATATATATATATATATATATATATATATATATATATATATATATATGTGTGTGTGTCTGTGTTTGAGATTGTATATTTGTGTGTGTGTGTGTGTATGTATGTGTAAGTATATATATGTGTGTGTGTCTGTGTTTGAGATTGTATATTTGTGTGTGTGTGTGTGTGTATGTATGTGTAAGTATATATATATATATATATATATGTGTGTGTCTGTGTTTGAGATTGTATATTTGTGTGTGTGTGTGTGTGTGTGTGTATGTATGTGTAAGTATATATATATATATATATATATATATATATATGTGTGTGTCTGTGTTTGAGATTGTATATTTGTGTGTGTGTGTGTGTGTGTGTGTGTGTGTTTTATGAAATCATTATTTGGTTGCGAGAGCTGATGCTGTAACGACACTGCAAAAAAAAAATTATTCTCTTTCTTATTTTTGTCTTGTTTTCCAGCACAAACGTCCAAAGATTCTTAAATCAAGACACATTTACTGGAGAAGAGAAACGACTGAAGATATTACGTGTTGTCTTCCAATTTAAAAAAAAAAAAAAAAAAGATGCTTAAATATCTAATATTGTGCTGAAAAATGCCTTTTTACGCCTGGACAGAAAACAAGACGTAATATCTTATCAAAAAGAAGTCTGTGTTTAAAACAAGAACAACTATCTGGGGTCAAAAGTCGTTTTTTCTGACACTGGCAGATGTGTGTTCTTGTTTAAAGCATTAACTCGCTTCACTTTGATGCATTTTTCCATAAGCAACACGTAATATCTTCAGTCGTTTTGCGTCTCCAGTAAATGTGTCTTGATTTAAGGATCTTTAGATGTTTGTGCTGGAAAATATAAAAACAAGACAAAAACTCAAGACACGACTCGTTTTGCAGTGTTTAGATGAAGAGAGACAAATCATGATGATGCGTTTGACCACAGGATGGAGAAAACACTGCAAAACACACACAACACTGCAGTGTGGATGGAGCTGGAATCAAATAAAAGGACAAACACACACACGCGCGCGCGCTCATGTCCAAACACACACACACTTGTAACACGGTTGCACAAACGCGTCACACACTCGTGTTCCTCAGACCGAGGGTCATGAGAGCGTGCAGTCGTACGAGCCCGCGTCCAGCGTCTGCTCCTCCTCCTCCTCCTCCGGCGTGTCGTCCAGCGGCCGGGCGCTGGCTCCGGACGGGCCGTCCAGGGGCAGCGGGTGAGCGGAGGTCACAACCCCGCGGGCGTCCTCGGCTCTGGGCAGCAGCAGCAGCGGCGGCTCCGACAGCTTGGACGCTCCGGTGGGCTGGAAGGACTCGGGCTGAACCTGCTCCACAGGAACCTCCGTCAGCTTCAGCAGCTGAGGGCGAATCAGGGTCAGGAACGGCTTATAGCCCAAACTGACAGGAAGTAACAACAGAGAGAGAGTTATCGAGATGTCTTGAGATGTATAACATGAAATAAACACGTCCATTGCAACATTAATCAATGAGTGAAACTTTTTAAACATTAGACACACACACACACACACACACACACACTTCATCAACATTCAAATGATTCATTTCATAAGCAGTTGTGTTAACCAATCATAACAGACCATATAATGTTTTTAAAATAATTTGCATTTATAAAAGTCTTAAACTGACATTATTTACAGACCTTTGATGGAAAAAAATAAAATGAAATTATATATATTATTATGTATGTGTGTAAATATATATATTAGTGCTGTGAAACTGATTAAATCAAAAAAGTTTGTTAAAGTAGTTTGTTTACATAATAATTACACACAGTACACACACATTATGTATATATAAATACACACTCATTCATTTATATAATTTATAAAAATGTTTCTTAAATATATACACATGCATGTGTGTGTGTCATGTATATGTATATATATATATATATATACACACATATATATATATATATATATATATATATATATATATATATACACACACACACACACACACACACACACATATTACGTAAACACTTATTTTGGATGTGACTAATCGTGTGTTATATACATATATACACACACACACACACACACACTTGCTGCTGTTGGGGTCAGTGAGATTTTTTTGTAAAGAAATTAATGCATTCGGTAAACTAATCAAAAGTGACAGTAACTTAATTATGACTTAATTGGCGACAGTAATTATGAGTTTTATTTCAACTCAATTTCATCTTTTTAAAATTTCTATTCATCAAAGAATCCTGAAAAATAAAATGTGTGTCGCTTTCCACAGAAAAATGAACTATTTTCAACACTGATAATAATCATAAATGTGTCTTGAGCATCAAATCCTCATATGAGAATGATTTGTGAAGGATCATGTGACACTGAAGACTGGAGTAATGATGATAAATTCAGCTTTGATCACAGGAATAAATTACACTTTACTATATATTCATCATTTCATTTTCTCGCAAAATTGATATGATGAGCCGTATGATACTGACCAATCAGACGAGACCCAGAGGTCGACCGCTTTCAGACCGGCTCTGATGCTCTGGACCGTTTCTGACGGGACCTCTGGACTGTCCAGGAACCCCACGACCTGTTTAATGACGTTGGCATCCCGTAAGATCAGGCCGATGATGACACACCACTCCAGACAGCCCGCCTCCATGAACACGTGCAGGAGATACCTGAGAAACCATCACACACACAAGCATCTTTAGAAACACACCGTATACATACTACAGAAAGAGTGTCATGATTTGATTGGTTCCCGGTTGATGAGCACATGACGACTCACCGCAGCTGCACCTGACTCTTGTGCGGCCCTTTATTGGCCAGCTCCATGGAGATGTGCTCCAGCTCTGATTGGGTGAGACTGAGGGTGGAGAAATTCTCATCGACCATCGTCCAATCACCATCCACCATTGAACTGGTCTCAGTGAGGTCCGTGGCTGAACCGATGCTGTACTCCTCTCCTGAACGGATAAACGAATAGAAACATGAGACAGAGAGAGACAGAGAGAGAGAGAGAGAGAGAGAGAGAGAGAGAGAGAGAGAGAGAGAGAGAGAGAGACAGAGAGAGACAGAGAGAGAGAGAGAGAGAGAGAGACAGAGAGAGAGAGAGAGAG
>CM077183.1:1117931-1127931 GCA_039654105.1 Coreius guichenoti
TGTGGTTTGTAGTTACATGATCAAGGAAGGGTTAGAAGAAGGTTGTAACTGTTTTTCTCTGTCTGATCTGCTTATAGACAACATCAGGCCAAACTTAAGTCCTCAATCAAACACTTTCAATTATAAATTAAAAGTTGGTTTGCAAGTTGATTTTGTCCAGTCATTGTTTTGTTTGTGGGATCCTATAGATTTAGTCAAATGTGCTTATCAGGAACAGCTGAAATATGTACTTAAAGCTGCAGTCCGTAACTTTTTTTGTTGGTTAAAAATGATCCAAAATCAAATTTTGAGCAATTACACAACCAGCTGGTAAGCTTGTAATGTGTTATAATTTGAGTGGTAGTGATGGGAAATTTCCGCGGGACATTCAAGCATGCGTTTGCGTAATTACAGTTTGGTGTGTGCTATTGTATCTCTTCTATCAGAACATGAATATGAGTCCATAGTTTACATTACAGTAACTATACATGTTCAAACTGTCTTCATTGAGTGACTTTCAGCCGTTCTTCTGTTCACACTCATGACTGAGACAGACTGAGCCACCGCACCCGAGTACTCATGGACTGAGAAAGACTGAGCCACCGCACCCGAGTACTCATGGACTGAGACAGACTGAGCCACCGCACCCGAGTACTCATGGACTGAGACAGACTGAGCCACCGCACCGAGTACTCATGGACTGAGACAGACTGAGCCACCGCACCGAGTACTCATGGACTGAGACAGACTGAGCCACCGCACTCGAGTACTCATGGACTGAGACAGACTGAGCCACCGCACTCGAGTACTCATGGACTGAGACAGACTGAGCCACCGCACCCGAGGACTCATGGACTGAGACAGACTGAGCCACCGCACTCGAGTACTCATGGAATGAGACAGACTGAGCCACCGCACCCGAGTACTCATGGACTGAGAAAGACTGAGCCACCGCACCCGAGTACTCATGGACTGAGACAGACTGAGCCACCGCACCCGAGTACTCATGGACTGAGACAGACTGAGCCACCGCACCGAGTACTCATGGACTGAGACAGACTGAGCCACCGCACCGAGTACTCATGGACTGAGACAGACTGAGCCACCGCACTCGAGTACTCATGGACTGAGACAGACTGAGCCACCGCACTCGAGTACTCATGGACTGAGACAGACTGAGCCACCGCACCGAGTACTCATGGACTGAGACAGACTGAGCCATCGCACTCGAGTACTCATGGACTGAGACAGACTGAGCCACCGCACCAAGTACTCATGGACTGAGCCACCGCACCAAGTACTCATGGACTGAGCCACCGCACTGAGTACTCATGGACTGAGACAGACTGAGCCACCGCACCAAGTACTCATGGACTGAGCCACCGCACTCAAGTACTCATGGACTGAGCCACCGCACCCGAGTACTCATGTTGGTGATCCAAATCTGCCTACTCGCAGTTATTAGTGCATTAGCGCCCCTGCTCACATGAACAACTGTAGAACAGCAAGAGGAAAAACCAGTTTAACACCATCTCACAGAAGTGTAGCAGTAAATGTGTGTGTTAAGACACTGAATGTGTGAATCAATCAAGTAGAGATTGCATGGGATTCCCTCATATAGTGTGAGTGAAAATGAAAGTCAGTGACTCCCTTATGACTTTGACCTTTTGTTCAGCATTCATCATCTCTCTGTTGATCGGTCAGCTTGTATGTGTTTGACAAAGACTAGATCTGGTACTGAGATGATGTGGCCATCACCACAGCAGAACGGCATACAAACGTTATAACTCACAAACAACAGAATGATTACTCTGAGGTGAGCACAAGCACAAGCTGCATATGCTCAGGCCACACAGGATAAAGTGCTGGTGCTTTATGATGAGTTTGCTCTGGGGAAGCCGTGTGGTTGCTCCTTGCTCGGCCAGTTCTTGCTATGTTGCATGACGCCCACTTGAGCATTGAGCACGTGAAGGGACTCACAAGGAGTTATGTGTGGCGGGCGGGCAGTGGACAGAGATGTAGAGGAAACTGTCAAGGCATGAAGTTACTCTCTAAAGGGTTGTGTGAAGATCAGAAAGGGTGTATCTCTCGCAGTGAGGACTACACCTGCCGAACATAAACGTTGTTGATCCATGTTGCAGGTTTGAACACGACTACCACACAGAAATGCAACCGATAAAGTTGCATCACAGTTTGTCACCATCGCTCAGAAGACGGAGATTCTCCTGTGATTATACAGAAGGCTGCAGATCTCCTGTATCTCGTGAGTCTTTAAATAACATGCGTATCTAGAGAAAAAGTTACTGTACAATGAAGGCAATACAGCGTAATCTTGGCTCTGTTTATATTTATATAGTTGAGACCGGGGCTAGTTGTCACAAAGCTTTTATTTCAAACTAACTCAAGTAAAGGCTTTGAGTCAAAAGTACAAATAGCTCATTTAAACTTGGTTTAATCTTTGTTAGTCTGTCTTAGTCTTTGTTAATCTTTGTCTGAAGTACAGTTTCAACAGCACTATATTTTTGTAATTGCTGTGTGATAAATGTCAGTTTCAGGGCAAGTTGTCACATGTGTTTTAGTAGGAGGTAATTGTTTATAATGCGTTAATTGCAATAGTTCTCTGGCATAATGGTTTTGATAATATATTTTGATTAAAAAAATTTCCACGCAATAAATGTTAACAGACCTTCTGGACTGGAGATGATGTGTGACCGACCGAATCTGAAGCTTCAGAAACAACAGAACAACACAAATCAGGAGAGCAAAGAGAAAAACTCTCAATCTGAAGAACTAAAGGGGAAAAGATCCATGAGCCTTTATCATCAGGACAGTCTGGAGCTAAGAAAACCAAACTGTGAGTATTTTAAATTGAGTTTTAGGTCATATAGTATGCATATTTACACAGATATATTAAATGTCTGCTAACACACTGTAATATTTGCACTTGAATCTTTATTTCCTGCAGTCTCTCATGATGAACCTGTAGAGAGTCATTCACCGAGAGACACTGACAGATGAGATATAAACCGCTCATGGACAGAAACTACTGATGTGAGGACCTGAACAAGGACAGAAATGAACATTATTGAAGCAATAATGATAATAAAGGACACAAACGGACAGATGTTGGATACGGCTCCATCATTCCCAGAGACTCTATACAGGACGAGAATGATCTTCACAAATACTGTTTCTCACGGACCACAAACATTTGACCTGGAAGAACATCTCGTTTGTGTGATTTATGTACATGTGAGTGATCTATATCGAGAAAACACTTTTACTGCTGAACCTTTATATATCCGTTCTATGAGAGAAAAGCAAATCACAGACAGCAAAACAACATCAAACTGAAAGTCAAATGGATTTTGGTGTTTAATGTCTCAGTGGTAAAGAAAGAGCACTAAAGTACGCCATCTGGAGGAGAAGATGAGCCACTGCAGAATCACTGAAGACATGATCACATGTATATCTGCATATTATCATCAGTAATACTGTTATTATGAATGTTGATCTCAGTGAATTCACCCTCTCTTGGATCAGAGGCGGAGCCGGAGGACTGTCAGGGGTGGGTGGAGCTACAGACAGCTGATCTCTGATTGGCCACCACAAAATTTAATTTCTATACTGGCTGTTTGATGCTGATTGATGATTTTTTTTTTTTATGTGCAAGATACGAAGATTAAGAATTAATTTAGAGTAAATTGAGTAAATTCAAAATCCATTCATTACATTGCAGTCCCAAATCACATGAATGTGCATAATGACTAGAAGAGTGTGTATAGACATTTAAAAAATATATATATTCGTCTTTCTGTGGATTGAATAAAGTCTATGTTTCAAATAGAGATATAATAATAATATATCTAATATAATAACCTTTTCTCTCTCCTTTTGCAGCAAAACTCATCGACAACCCTTTTTTTTTAAATTCTCAAAAAAAAAAATTCTAAATTTTTTTTTAATTTTTAAAAAAAAAAATTTAAAGTCCCCATAAAAATCAAAATGGAAGTTTTTTGGCTTTTAGTATGAATATGCCTTCAAATTATCCAGTGTTGCTCCAAAACAATGACAACATTCACATTTAGAAGATATAAGAGTTTAAAACTTACAGTCTCTCAAACATAGCAAAACATGGGATTTCCAATTCCAGATCATTATAATCCAGATTAAACTTTTTGAACAACTGGCCCCTGGCAAAATTGGATTGGATCACCCTGATCCAAATACACACTTTTTAGATTACCAAATCTGGATTATAGTGCTCATGTCTCCCTAAAGGGACATGCTGATGGAAAAAATATGAGATGGATGAATTGCTGTCAATCTCATTTCCTTTTTTTTGTATATTTTGTAAAGTATTGTACATATCTTTTCCACACTTGGAAGCTGTAGGGGGTGAGTGTCATTTCTTTTGTAAATACTGTTTTCTCCTGTTTCTCATTAGATAGGGAGGTTTATTGTATTTTTATTTTTATTCTTTTGTTAGGGAATTTAGTTTTTCCTGTTAGGAGTTTGTTTGGTGTTTGTTCTGTGTTTTGTGGTCTCACTCTAGACCGGGTCGCAACAATGTCTTTAATTATAAGTTAATAGCATGAAACAGAATGAGGGCATTATGAATAAAATAAATACATTGATGTATTTTGTATACCACTAGATGTCAGAACTAGAGTTCAGGTGAAACTCAAAGGCCTTTAGTTTCAGGATCAGAGACAGTGAAGAGAAATCAGAGAATCTGATCTGAAGCTGAATGAGGATCATCATGTGAAAGAGACTGACTCTGGATCAGATTAGATTACAGGATCAGTCTATCATCAGATTCATCACATTCATGATAAAAGAGGACACTAGTCATGAGTGTGAACAGAAGAACGGCTGAAAGTCACTCAATGAAGACAGTTTGAACATGTATAGTTACTGTAATGTAAACTATGGACTCATATTCATGTTCTGATAGAAGAGATACAATAACACACACCAAACTGTAATTACGCAAACGCATGCTTGAATGTCCCGCGGAAATTTCCCATCACTACCACTCAAATTATAACACATTACAAGCTTACCAGCTGGTTGTGTAATTGCTCAAAATTTGATTTTGGATCATTTTTAACCAACAAAAAAAGTTACGGACTGCAGCTTTAAGTACATATTTCAGCTGTTCCTGATAAGCACATTTGACTAAATCTATAGGATCCCACAAACAAAACAATGACTGGACAAAATCAACTTGCAAACCAACTTTTAATTTATAATTGAAAGTGTTTGATTGAGGACTTAAGTTTGGCCTGATGTTGTCTATAAGCAGATCAGACAGAGAAAAACAGTTACAACCTTCTTCTAACCCTTCCTTGATCATGTAACTACAAACCACACATGAAAATTGGCCCGAAGCCCGGTGTTGCTAAGTCAGACGTTGGGCTCGGCCTGAAATGCAGGGCTCTACTTTATACAAGCCTACGCTGGTTCATCAGTTAAAGGAGGAAATATTTCACTGTTCAACAAACTGAGTTATGTGTAATAGCTGTATGTGTGGAATGACACACGTCACAAAACACACATAAAACACAGACAGAACTGTGTGCAACAACATATCAATACTGACTGAATACTGCATAGGATATACTCTAAAAAACGCTGGGTTAAAACAACCCAATTGCTAGGTTTGTCCATTTTCAACCCAACTTGGGTTGTTTTTAACCCAGCATTTTTTAGAGTGTACACTATATCTACCATTTAAAAAATAATAATATGAAAACTGTATATTTTTTTTAGCTGTATAACTATATATACACTCACCTAAAGGATTATTAGGAACACCATACTAATACTGTGTTTGACCCCCTTTCGCCTTCAGAACTGCCTTAATTCTACGTGGCATTGATTCAACAAGGTGCTGAAAGCATTCTTTAGAAATGTTGGCCCATATTGATAGGATAGCATCTTGCAGTTGATGGAGATTTGTGGGATGCACATCCAGGGCACGAAGCTCCCGTTCCACCACATCCCAAAGATGCTCTATTGGGTTGAGATCTGGTGACTGTGGGGGCCATTTTAGTACAGTGAACTCATTGTCATTTTTCCAGTCTTCAACTGTCCAATTTTGGTGAGCTCGTGCAAATTGTAGCCTCTTTTTCCTATTTGTAGTGGAGATGAGTGGTACCCGGTGGGGTCTTCTGCTGTTGTAGCCCATCCGCCTCAAGGTTGTGCGTGTTGTGGCTTCACAAATGCTTTGCTGCATACCTCGGTTGTAACGAGTGGTTATTTCAGTCAAAGTTGCTCTTCTATCAGCTTGAATCAGTCGGCCCATTCTCCTCTGACCTCTAGCATCAACAAGGCATTTTCGCCCACAGGACTGCCGCATACTGGATGTTTTTCCCTTCTCACACCATTCTTTGTAAACTCTAGAAATGGTTGTGCGTGAAAATCCCAGTAACTGAGCAGATTGTGAAATACTCAGACCGGCCCGTCTGGCACCAACAACCATGCCACGCTCAAAATTGCTTAAATCACCTTTCTTTCCCATTCTGACATTCAGTTTGGAGTTCAGGAGATTGTCTTGACCAGGACCACACCCCTAAATGCATTGAAGCAACTGCCATGTGATTGGTTGATTAGATAATTGCATTAATGAGAAATTGAACAGGTGTTCCTAATAATCCTTTAGGTGAGTGTATATATATATATATATATATATATATATATATATATATATATATATATATATATATATACACACACACACACACACATATACACATATATACATATCTACACACACACACACACACACACACACACACACACATCTTGTGATACTGATTGTTAGCAGGTGGAATAATCATTTACACACCTGGGCGGCAGCGTCCGTTCTTTAGAGGCGAGCTAATGGAGCATGCTGGGATGACGGGAAACGGCCACAGGAAGTCCTTGTGCAGGCATTTGAGGGCGGTAACAAAATCGTCGACCCGTGCCACCCGTGTGCGCTCCCGACACAGCCAGCCAATCAGCTCGAAGCCCAGCTGGGCGGAGAAACAGCCCAGATCCCGCAGTCTGACCTGCTCCAGCAGGTGGCGCGCGTGTCTCCACAGCATCATATCGATGTAGAGATTCTCCGCAGAGTCGCTGTCCTTACACCAGCGGTCTCCACTGAGGAGAACACACACACACACACATCAGAGAAGCTGAAACATTATCTGAATCGGTTTATTCGAATGAACTGTCCAAACTAAATGATTCACTAAAATGAATCAGACGTCCCAACACTCTGGTAAAGCTGAGAGACACATCTGAATCATGTCTGTTGTGTTACCCTTTGGAGGACGGGCCGGAGGGCATGCTCAGGGTCTTCTGCAGGCTGAACTTCCCGCCGGCGATGCTGTCGGCAGACTGGGACATGCTGATGCTCCGGTTCCGGAAAAACTCAAAGCCGCCCGTGGAGCTCTGCTCCTGCACACAAACATCTCCAATCATCACATGAGCCTCAGCACGGAGCATCTCAGCGCTGTCTGACGACGTCTCACCTGTGTGGTGGGTGTGCTGGGCGGAGTCTCGCTCTCCCCTGAACCAATGGCCTTGAGGAAGCGGATCATGTGACGACAGAGATCCCATTTGCCCTGTTCCAGGGCCGTGTTGAAGAGCAGAGTGGCGTGTTGACGGCTGACCGCTGGAACCTCCATATTCTGAGATGAATACAGACAAAAGTCATAAACAATATGAATAATAATTCAATAAGATGCCCCCTCTATTATTATGAAAAAGCCGTTTAGGACTTAGAAATGCATAATTGCTCTATTAGTTAATCCAGAAAAGTTTGTAAAAGATCAAATATGATATTATAAACATGATTAACAACACAAATCTGAGTGAGAGGGCACATATGCAATCTTTTATTTAGACGTGAAATGACCTTTATCCAAATAAAATTTATGCTCAATTTGAGAATATTTGTCTTAAACGTGTTGATTAGACAACAAGCTACATTACAGCCAATGATGCCTCTTCACAGAAATAATTTGTTTTAAGGTTAAATAAGTTAATATGCATGATTTCAGAATTACATGTAAGGCAGATTTAAAGGTCACTGTTTATTCAGCGCATGCCTCAAATATAAAAACAATCAATATTCACAAGAAGTTCTTTATAGTATCAGTATTTAATCCTCACCAGAGCCACATTTGAAGTAATTTAAGATTAATAGGTTGCATTAAACATTATTTTTTTAATTAAACAATGCAGGAATTGCTAGTCAAATATCAAGTAATTTAAGCAGCTTTTATGAGCTCATAATTCATACACATTTGTAAGAATTCATATTTTTTAGGAATTTTAAAATGCACTTTAAATTAAAATTTGGTTGATTAAATGTATTGCCATTTCATCTTACAACATAATTACTTCAAATTTTCTTGACTAAAATGTTTAATTATTTTTTTAAATTTATTTATTTATTTATTTATATATATATATATATATATATATATATATGTGTGTGTGTGTGTGTGTGTGTGTGTTACACCACAGACCCGTTTAAAGTGAGTTAACTACAATATAATAAATAAAAACATTTTATAAAACTCAGTTACATTAGTTTTATTATTATTTTATTAATATTTTGAATTAGCTTTAAGTTTTTTTAATTAAAATTTTTTGTTTTCATGTTAGTTTCAGTTGATTTTTTTAGTCTTTTTTTAATGTGCTTTTGTCATTTTATTACTTTTTTTTTAATATAAATATTGCCATTTAGGTTTAATTTTATTTTATTTTATTTCAGTTTTAATTTTTATTTATTTCCAGTAAATAATTTTAGTGCTTCATCTTCCACTTACTTCAGTTTATTGCCAAGGCAACATTTCTAATTTAATTCTAACTAATATTTATATTTAATTTTTTTCAGCTTTATTTCAATTAACAGAAATGTTTGTAATAGTTTTAGTTAACGATAATAATATAAAAAGATTCTTTAAATATACTTGATAAATTATAAAAGTTTTTCAGGGTCCATCTTATAAAATATTCAATGTTTCTTGACATTAAAATGTTTAATTTTATTTATGTATTTGTTAGATCACAGACCATTTAAAGTGGGTTAAACTACTGAAGATGTAAAATAGATGGTGAGCAACTACAGCTAATGGGGACTTATTTCAAGTATAAACCAAGTGTTAAATTCTGTGCTTGTGTGTTGTTTCGGCCTCACCTGCAGGATGATGAGGTACGACGCGGCCGTGTCCAGATCCTGCGCCATCAGGCACTCCTCGAACAGGTCTTTAGGGTTTCCCACGGCGGCGAACAGGTAGTTCCACAGGGCGTATTCGGTCTTGCGGGCGCAGTGGACGATGGTCTGCAGGAAGAGCGGGAACTCTGTCACGAACTTGGCCACGGTGGGCAGCAGCGGGTCGGGGATGGGCTCTCGGGACGTGGCCTCTTCCTCCAGCACCACGTGCACCATGAGCTCCAGGACGTGAGGGAAGTACGGCAGCGATGCGCAGGACTGCGCCAGCATCAGCGCCTGCTCGCCCAGGTTCCGCACCAGCAGCTGACGCAGGATGTGGTGGAGGTAGATCTGGGACGTGCGCTCCACCGTGCAGAACGGGAAGAGCGCCTCCAGCGGCTCAGCGGACGAGCCCAGGCCGTCGAAGAGCATGGTCTCGTTGGAGGCGCCCAGGATGAGCGCGTCCTCGAAGAGCACGGTCAGCGGGTAGATGTTGATGTGAAAGGGCAGCATGATCCTGCGCGACAGGAAGGAGTGAGGCTTGCGGTGGTCTCGGGGAAACAGAGGGAGCCACACCTTCATCCCCGCCTCTCCGCACGACAGCCACAGCGCCTCCATCAGGTGGCGTTTCTTGCGGTTGCTGCGGCAGGTGGTCCAGACGTTCTCCACGCACTGAGCCAGAACCACCGGCGGGCAGAACGGAAGCTGCCGGAGGGAGGCAGATAATTGTTCACGATCACAGACTGACATTCATAAGGTTTTTAAGTCTTTGTTAAAGCCCAACCAGCTATGAGGAGAAATCACCAA
>CM077183.1:1132931-1140484 GCA_039654105.1 Coreius guichenoti
CCAAAAAATATTAAGCAGCGCAACTGTTTCCAACACTGATAATAAATCATCATATTAGAATGATTTCTGAAGGATCATGTGAACGATTTAACGAAGCATTTACTCAGACGCACTTTAACAGTGAGTGGTGTAAACGAGCTCTGGTCATGCGCGTGTGTGTGTCTCTCACCGTGCACGGGTTGACGGTCAGCGCGCTCTTAATGAACTGAAACTGCAGAATCCCGGCCTGCTGGAGTTTCTCGTCTCCGTCCGCTCCGTCGGGAACAGGCGCGGCGTCCGTGCTGCCGATCACCCACAGGTGGTATCCCTCCACACCCCAACTCTGACAACACATTACAGTACGTCACTTCTCAGACATTCCACGACAAGCGCAGATTTTGTTGTAAACTATGTTAATGTTGGTTATGAATCGTGTTATGACAGTGAATAAAGAGCATGTTTCCTCACTCACCATAGAGCTGATCTTCAGAGGGTCTTTCTTTGTGCCATCTGAGCGATAACTGCATCAGGAAAACATCAGGAAAACACTTTACAATGAGCTTTCATTAGTTAACTACAAAACAGTTAATGTTAACTTCAACATTTACAAATACATTATTAAAATCAAAAGTTGTATCTGTTAGTATTATTGGTAACACTTTACAAGGTTTATTTAGTTAACATTACATTAATTAGCGTGAACTAACAATAATAAAAATACTTCTACAGCATTTATTAATGTTAGTTAATCTCAACATTTACTAATACATGATTAAGATCAAAAGTTGATTCTGATAACATTAGGCAATACACTGTGAACTAACATGAACAGTAGATCGGTCTAATTTGAATCAGAAAATAAGACTGATTAGCCCTAATTGCTAGTTGGTCAGACTAATTAGTGACTAGTTAGTAGTCACTAAATAGTCAGTTGGTCACACTAATTGCTAGTTGGTCAGAATAGTTAGTAGTCATTAACTAGTCAGTTAGTAGACTAACTGCTAGTTGGTCAGTTAGTTAGTAGACTAATTACTATTTGGTAGACTAGTTAATGACTAGTCACTAACTAGTCAGTTAGTGGACTAATTGCTAGTTGGTCAGAATAGTTGGTGACTAGTTAGTAGTCACATAGTAGTAGTAGTTAGTAGTAGTTACATAAAAAGGTACATTGGTCTAATTTGAATATGCAAAAAAAATAAGACTGATTAGCCCAAACTAATTGCTAGTTGGTCTAGTAGTCAGTTATTTAGTAGACTAATTGCTAGTTTGTCAGTAGTCACTAACTAGTCAGTTAGTTAGTAGAATAATTGCTAGTTTGTCAGACTAGTTAATGACTAGTCAGTTATTTAGTAGACTAATTGCTAGTTTGTCAGACTAGTTTAATGACTAGTCAGTTAGTTTGACAAATTGCTAGTTGGTCAGACTATTTAATGACTAGTTAGTTATTTAGCAGACTAATTGCTAGTTTGTCCGTAGTCACTAACTAGTCAGTTAGTTAGTAGAATAATTGCTAGTTGCTCAGACTAGTTAATGACTAGTCAGTTATTTAGTAGACTAATTGCTAGTTTGTCAGACTAGTTTATGACTAGTCAGTTAGTTTGACAAATTGCTAGTTGGTCAGACTAGTTAATGACTAGTTAGTTATTTAGTAGACTAATTGCTAGTTTGTCAGTAGTCACTAACTAGTTAGTTAATAGACTAATTGCTGTTTGGTCAGACTAGTTAATGAGTAGTTAGTTATTTAGCAGACTAATTGCTAGTTTGTCAGTAGACACTAACTAGTTAGTTAATAGACTAATTGCTGTTTGGTCAGACTAGTTAATGACTAGTTAGTTATTTAGCAGACTAATTGCTAGTTTGTCAGTAGTCACTAACTAGTTAGCTAATAGACTAATTGCTACTTTGTCAGACTAGTTGTCACGGTTTATGGGTTCACTGACTCGCCCTTGCTCTGCGTGTGTGTTTGTGTAGGCGTGACTTGTTAGCGCGCCTGATTTGCTGATCAGCGCCAGCTGTGTCTCATGTGGCGTCCTATTTATTGTCTGTGTAACCGGTCCTGTTTGTCAGATCGGTTTGTGCATTCAGTCTTCTAATAAACTATTGTTACTCGCAACTGGATCTTTTGCATTATTCTTCTCACTGTGTCTGACACTAGTTTATGACTAGTCAGTTAGTTAGACAAATTGCTAGTTGGTCAGACTAGTTATTGACTAGTTAGTCATTTAGTAGACTAATTGCTTGTTTGTCAGTAGTCACTAACTAGTCAGTTATTTAGTAGACAAATTGCTAGTTTGTCAGTAGTCACTAAAAAGTTAGTTAATAGACTAATTGCTAGTTGGTCAGACTAGTTAGTGACTAGTGAGTAGTCATTAACTAGTCAGTTAGTTAGTAGACTAATTGCTAGTTGGTCAGTTAGTCAGTAGACTAGCTAGTTAGTAACTTAGCAGCTAAGTTTATTCAACTGGCCCCAGGTCTTATTACACCACAATATTACAAGAAAGTAGTAAGACATTACATTTTTGCATAAAGAAAATAAAACCTGTTGTAATATATTAGTTATGCAATATTAATTAATGCATTTATATTAACGAGATCTTATTATAAAGTGTTACCAGAAAAAAGTCAAGATGCAAAACTCATCACCTGAGTGAACATTCTGGTTATGGTGTTTAACAAACGTACTGCTGACACAGTAATAAAGACATGAGAGAGTGTGTTAGTGTGACTCACGCGAAGTCCTCTCCGAGTGTGCAGATGAGATGAGCTCCGAACACACTCCACAGGGACAGACCGCCACAGTCCCACGTCACCATGGCAACGCTGCAGTCCGGAGACCAGCGGATCATCTTCACAGGGCCCGTTTTATTCCAGACATCTGGGACGAGAGCGGGAGAGAGGGAGGGATGTTAAAACGAGCGTTAGACAAACTAAACCAGGGTAGATGTTTCCAGAAGACCGTGAGGATGAGGATCAGCATATGGAACGTGAGATGGAACGGGAATTTTGTTTTCTCGGAATATCTTTGTTTTTTTTTGTTTTTTTTACCAATTAACACAGAATATGCAAATGAGATGATGTGAAAGCAAACCCAACTTAATCTGGCCTCATTTAAAATCTTCATAAGAATCAACAGAATAAAAAAAACTGTTAAAATAATCTGCAATTTGGTTAAAAATCCTAAAATATAGCTGGGAAAATCACATCTATGGATCATTCAACTCTCTGACACACTTCACAGAGGAAAAACAAACAGCATTAGCTGGAATCTGACACTAAGTAACTTCCTGTTGGTACAATGCTTTATATCTCAGTTCATCAGGAAACAAACGTGACAGACTGACACTTCTAAAGGAAAACTGGTCAGTGATTTGACGGTTTGATGGTGTGATTCCCAGCGCAGCCACCAGGGGGCGTCAGCGGATCACGAGCGAACACTGGACCAGCGGCTCAGAGAGGATTGTGGGTCTGAGGTTAAACGTACGCACAGTAAATAAAACGATCATCCTCCATCTGTGACAAAGGCTCTGTGGCTTTTGTGGATCGTGGGTTGGACTGAAGCCACTTCCTGTGGTTTGACTGCTGGTTTAATGTTATACACACCCTGTTCCGGCGGGAGTGCAGATGTGCGTCTCACCTGGGTAGTGTTTAGGGGTTAACTCCAGTTTATGAGAGAGCTGCATGGATCCCGTAGAGCTGTCAATCATGTACACCAACACTGAGCCGCTGCAACACACAATCAACACACAGATTCACACACTTCTCCAGTGATTTCACTCACAAAAAGAGCAATTTCTCCCTGATGAAACATATCAACACCTGACACACACACACCACAAATGACAGACACACACACCCACAAATGACAGACACACACACCCACAAATGACAGACACACACACACCCCACAAATGACAGACACACACACACCCCACAAATGACAGACACACACACACCCCACAAATGACAGACACACACACACCCCACAAATGACAGACACACACACACCCCACAAATGACAGACGCGCACACACACACACCACAAATGACAGACGCACACACACACACACACACCACAAATGACAGACACACACACCACAAATGACAGACACACACCTGACACAGACACATGGCACAGATCACACCTGATACACACACACAGACACACACACACGACACAAAAATCACACCTGACACACATACACACACACACCTGACACACACACACACAGACACACCCACACACACACACAACACCATCACACCTCACGCACACACACACACACACAAATGACACAAAATCACACCTGACAGACATACACCTGACATACACCACAAATGACAGATCACACCTGACACACACACACGACACAGATCACACCTGACACACACACACACACCACAAAATGACACAAAATCACACCTGACACGCGCACACACACACACACACACACACAAATGACACAAAATCACACCTGACACACATACACACACACACACCTGACACACATACACACACACACACCTGACACACATACACACACACACACACCTGACACACATACACACACACACACACACACACACACACACACACCTGACACACATACACACACACACACACACACACACAACACCCATCACGCGCACACACACACACACACACACACACACAAATGACACAAAATCACACCTGACAGACATACACACACACACACACACACACACAACACAAATGACAAAGGTCACACCTGACACACATACACCTGACATACACACACCACAAATGACAGATCACACCTGACACACACACACACGACACAGATCACACCTGACACACACACACACACACCACAAATGACACAAAATCACACCTGACACGCGCACACACACACACACACACACACACACACACACACACACAAATGACACAAAATCACACCTGACACACATACACACACACACAGGGGGAAAAAAAGGTCACACCTGACACACTCACACCACAAATGACACAAAATCACACCTGACACACACAACACAAATGACAAAGATCACACCTGATACATGCACAAACCTGACACAAACACACCACACAAATGACACAGATCATACCTGACTGACACACACACACACACACACACACACAACACAAATGACACAGATCACACCTGACACACACACAAATCACACCTGATACACAGACACACACACACACACACACACACCACAAATGACACCTGACACACACACACACCACAAATGACACCTGATACACACACACACGACACCTGACACACACACACACACACACACACGACACCTGACACACACACACACACACACACACACAACACAAATGACACCTGACACACACACAACACAAATGACACCTGACACACACACACACACACCTTGCGCAGCCGAAGGCCATGAGTCTGTATTTGTTGTTGACGGCGACACATGTGCCATCAGAAACATCGGCGGCCCAAACGCCCTGCAGCTGCTGCAGAGAAACACACACACACACAACATTAGCACATGAACACAAACACGTGAAGCCAAGTGTCATAGCACAATCCAAATGGATGTCGCATTCTCAGACATGAGCGTAACTCTTCTGTGTGTCAGATTGGTCTTTCAGATCAACATCTTGAAGAGTTAGAGTCAGTTAATCAACACATCTGGATAATGAACCCTGAGCTGTTTGTTCTCTCTTACGTCTGTGGCGAGTCTGTTTGCAGTTGGCGTGATGAATCCGAGTCTCCCGTCATCAAACACGACGGCAAATCCGTCCAGCGTAGCGCAGTATTCCATATCCCGAATGTAAACACCTTCCAGGTCCAAACACGGCCCTCCTAGAGCGCAAACAAGCCCAGTCAGCTTTATGCAACACACACTGATTCAGACACGTGACATCACGTCAGAGACAAACACATGGGAACGGACTGGATCTGAGCACTTTCATATAGAGAGTGTTGAACTCTGACCTCTGGAGGACTGCAGGTCGAGGGAGAACGGGACGGTGCACAGGTTCACCGCTCTCCGGCCGTTACTGACGCTGTCCCAGTGCAGCATGTGCAGGTAACCGTCTGCCGTCGCCACCAGCAGATCCTCCTGCAGCGTCTGCAGACTGACACACACACACACACACACTTCAAATCAATCATATATAGTATAATATAATAATATATAGTATAAATAATATAAAATACGAAAATAAAAGGCAATTTAAAATATTAATTAAAACTACATAATACCATATAACTAATACTAAAATAACCCTGACATTCATCAATTATCAGGTGCATCATGGGATGTTTTTAAACACTAGATGTTTCTCTTTCACCATCACCTCACAATTCAGAAATTGATTAAAATACAAATTAAATACTAAATTGAAGCATTTCTTATTTATATTAATTTATTACACAATAAATATTTATTTATTATGTATATTTCAGATACATTTCAGATTGAGCTCTGGTTCGTGTGACTGATCAAACGCAAGTGTGTCATTGATGTTAAACTTTTCTTCTTCCATTGAAGCTCAAGATGCTCTTTGGATCATTCTGAGTGTGTTTAGTGTGAGTCTGTGTGTGTGTTGTGAGTATGTGTGAGTGAGTGTGTTTGGCGTGTGTGTGTGAGAGAGTCTCTGTGTGTGTGTGTGTTTGTGTGTGTGTGTGTGTGTGCGTGTGAGTGAGTGAGTGAGTGTATGTCTCTGTGTGTGTGTGTTTGTCTATGTGTGTGTGTAAGTGAGTGTGTTTAAAGTGAGTGTGTTTAGTGTGAGTATGTGTGCTGTGAAGGTGTGTGTGAGTCTGTGTGTGTGTGTGTTGTGAGTATGTGTGAGTCTGTGTGTGTGTGTTGTGAGTATGTGTGAGTGAGTGTGTTTGGTGTGTGTGTGTGTGTGTGTGAGAGAGTCTATGTGTGTGTGGTTTGAGAGAGTCTCTGTGTGAGTGAGTGAGTGAGTGTATGTCTCTGTGTGTGTGTGTGTGTGTGTGTGTGTGTGTGTGTGTGTGTGTGTGTGTCTATGTGTGCGTGTAAGTGAGTGTGTTTGGCGTGTGTGTGAGAGAGTCTATGTGTGTGTGGTGTGAGAGAGAGTCTCTGTGTGTGTGTGGTGTGAGAGAGAGTCTCTGTGTGTGTGTGTGTGTGTGTGTGTGTGTGTGAGTGAGTGAGTGAGTGAGTGAGTGAGAGAGTCTATGTGTGTGTGTGTGAAACAGAGTCTCTGTGTGTGTGTGTGTGTGTGTGTGTGTGTGTGTGTGTGTGTGTGTGTGTGTGTGTGTGTGAGTGAGTGAGTGAGTGAGTGAGTGAGTGAGTATGTCTCTGTGTGTGTGTGTGTGTGTGTGTGTGTGTGTGTGTGTGTGTCTATGTGTGTGTAAGTGAGTGTGTTTAAAGTGAGTGTGTTTAGTGTGAGTGTGTGCTGTGAAGGTGTGTGTGAGTCTGTGTGTGTGTGTATGTGTGAGTGAGTGTGTTTGGCGTGTGTGTGTGTGTGAGTCTGTGTGTGTGTGGTGTGAGAGAGAGTCTCTGTGTGTGTGTGTGTGTGTGTGTGTGTGTGTGTGTGTGTGTGTGTGTGTGAGTGT
>CM077183.1:1145984-1169945 GCA_039654105.1 Coreius guichenoti
CACCGTCATGGATTAAAATCCTGCAGCACACGCAAGGTCCCCCTGCTCAAGCCAGCGCATGTCAAGCCAGGCAAACCTGCAAAATCGGCAGTGTATCAAATACTTGTTCTCCCCACTGTGTGTGTGTGTGTGTGTGTGTGTGTGTGTGTAATATATATATATATATATTTTTTTTTTTTTTTTTCCTCATTTTATAATTAATTTTAATTTTTTTTTTTTTTTTACTTTAAATATTAAATTTATTTTATTATATATAAAAAATATATTTTTATTTCAGCTAGTTGCCCTGATGTCAATATTTAAGAAGTATACTTTAAATATATTACATTTTATTTATTTGTTTAAATTTTATTTTAATGGTAAAGTAGCATCGCATAAATCCTTCATGAAGACAATCCCAGAATGCACTGCACAGTGAAAACAAAATTCCAGAAATATCAATATACATCATCAGTTTGGATGCTGATGTAGGGACATTTTTCTCAAGTTTTCTCAACTATATTTCACTTCACACAGCGTCTCCAGCACCCGCTTTACTGTGGCACTGAACATCTGTTATCATCTGAATCATTCATACAGGACGTCTGGAAACACACACACACACACACACACACACACACACACGAGACGTGATGAACTGAAGTCTTCACACACTCAAAGAGCCGAACGTGACCCAGAAACTCAAACAAAGGCTCTTGAAATGTCACTCCTTCCTGTTATTGTTGGCTTAGCGGTGGAGGATTCGCACAGAAGTCAGTGTTCAAACGCCGGCATTCCAGAACACGGCTAAACAAAACGTTCACGCAACGTCACGGCACACCGGGAGCAACACGAAACACACCGGGAGACGTGGACGGTTGTTTGCATCGCTTTACATATCACTTCTTTTCCAAGATAAACAATATCAACAGACCAACATCTGGACAAACAAGCCAACACCATGAGTGTCAGATTTTACTTTCATAAAAAAAAAAAAAAAAAAATTATTAATAATAATAATAATAATAATAAATCATTCATAATACAACAATAAATCATAAATAATAGCTAATAAACAGTAAAAAAAAAATTTTTTTTAAATAAAAATAAAAAAACTAAAAAAAAAAATCTAAATGAAATAAATTATTAATAAAACAAAATAAAATAAAATAAATTAAATTCTAAAAACAAAATCAATAAAATCAAATAATAATACAATAAAATAATTAATCAAATAAAAATAAGCTAAACATAAATATACTTCTAAAATCTAAATAAAATAATAAATCATTAATAAAACAATAAGAAATAGTAAAACAAAATAAAAAATAATGAATTAAATAAAATAAACTAAAAATAAATTAAATTCTAAAATCTAAATCAATACAATCAAAAATAATAATAATAATAATAATACAAAAACTAATAAACAGTAAAATAAAAAATAAAATATAATATAATATATAATAATCAAGTAAACAAGCAAGCTAAAAATAAATTAAATTCTAAAATCTAAATAAATAAAATTATTAATTAATAATGCAATAACTATAAACAATAAAACCAAAAACTAAGAAATTAAACAAATAAAAAATAAGCTACAAATAAATTAATTTCTAAATAAATAAAAACAATAAAAGTAAGCAGTAAACAAATAAAAAAAATATTAAAATAAAATAATAAAATAAAAGCTACGGTGGGGGCCTTGTCTCAGATTGCTCTTTTTGTGGATGTGAACAGGCTTTAACAGCATCTACACAGATGCAGAAAATAAAGTCTTCAGACATCTGTCATGGTAAGAAAAACCCCAGGGATCAATCACTTTTCCTTCAGATAAGAGGAAAATGATGATGACAGCTGAAAACGGCTCCGAATCGTGATGACATCTGTTCGGTTAACAGACCATCTTCACTGAAGGAGACGCCGCGTCCCTCATTCAGGTGTCATTTTCATACTTCCTATAACTAATGTAACTTTACAGTTGTAATGTAAAATAAAATTATTATGTTACTTTTTCTTAAACTCACCTGTTATTTTATTTATATTTATATATATTTATACATTATATATATATATATATATATATATATATATATATATATTACACACACACACACACACAAATATTTCACACTATATGGGTGAATCTCACACAAATGTTCAATTAATCTATTCTAGATTTGCTAAAAATCCTGAATGAGGGTTATAAATTAAAGGGATATTTTATAAAAAATAAAGCAACAACCATGGTAAACAAACTAACAAATAAATAAATAAATATTGACAAACATTAAAATAATCATTGTAAAGATGTGTGTGTTTGTGATGTTTAGGAAGGCACCAGGGCTCAGCGATCAGCACACTTACATACAGACAGGAAGATAAAAGCGTCAAAACACAGAGAAACGCTCCAGTCAGCGTTTCTCTGGCCTGTTGATGTGGTAAGAAGAGCCTAGCTCAGATTTCACATCACCAGCAATACATTTACACTCATTTCTGCATTTCTCACTTCCTTCTTGATCTGCCTCAAACTCCAACCTCACCGACGAGTCAAAAACACACTCGTACATGAACACACAGACTCAGACACGAGCGCTCAGCCCTGTCTGTTTTAATCAGGCAGCTCGATACCAACATGTGTCGAGTATGTTTTGTTGCAGGTTGTGTTGTGTTCATGTACAGACACGCACATTCAGAGCCAGAAATAACCTCCTGGAGATAACCTGCAGCAAAAGGCTCAGAGAAAACGGATTGATCTGAAGCTCAAGAGCACCTCGTTCCCCTGAAGGAACTAAACAAACCGACGGGACGGAGCCAATCATCAACGTAATCAGATTCAGTTCTGCTGTGAGAGCTGCGTGAAGCAGGGCCCGAAGAAATCTGCCCTATTATTTTTTTCCCAATTCCGTTTTATTTTTCAACAAATTCCATTTGATTTTTTCCACAAATTCCGTTTTATTTTTTCCACAAATTCCGTTTTATTTTTTCCACAAATTCCGTTTTATTTTTTCCACAAATTCCGTTTTATTTTTTCCACAAATTCCGTTTAAATTTTTTCCACAAATTCCGTTTTATTTTTTCCACAAATTCCATTTAAATTTTTCCCAAATTCCGTTTTATTTTATCCCCAAATTCCGTTTTATTTTTCCCACAAATTCCGTTTTATTTTTTCCCAAATTCCATTTTATTTTTTCCACAAATTCCATTTAAATTTTTCCCAAATTCCCATTTTATTTTTTCCACAAATTCCGTTAAAATTTTTCCCAAATTCCGTTTTACTTTTTCCACAAATTCCGTTTTATTTTTTCCACAAATTCCATTTAAATTTTTCACAAATTCCGTTTTATTTTTTCCCCAAATTCCGTTTTATTTTTTCCACAAATTCCGTTTTATTTTTTCCACAAATTCCATTTAAATTTTTCCCAAATTCCCATTTTATTTTTTCCACAAATTCCGTTAAAATTTTTCCCAAATTCCGTTTTACTTTTTCCACAAATTCCGTTTTATTTTTTCCACAAATTCCATTTAAATTTTTCCCAAATTCCGTTTTATTTTTTCCCCAAATTCCGTTTTATTTTTTCCCCAAATTCCGTTTTATTTTTTCCCCAAATTCCGTTTTATTTTTTCCACAAATTCCATTTAAATTTTTCCCAAATTCCGTTTTATTTTTTCCACTAATTCCGTTTTATTTTTTCCACAAATTCCGTTTTATTTTTTCCACAAATTCCGTTTTATTTTTTCCACAAATTCCGTTTTATTTTTTCCCACAAATTCCGTTTTATTTTTTCCCAAAAATTCCGTTTTATTTTTCCCAAAAATTCCGTTTTATTTTTCCCAAAAATTGCGTTTAAATTTCTCCCAAATTCCGTTTTATTTTTTCCACAAATTCCGTTTTATTTTTTCCACAAATTCCGTTTAAATTTTTCCCAAATTCCGTTTAAATTTTTCCACAAATTCCGTTTTATTTTTTTTTCCAAATTACCTTTTATTTTTTTCCATTTTTCTGGATTGCAGGGTTTTTTTTTGACTCAATTCAATTACATTTTTAGTAAACAAAAAACACGTCTAATTAATTGAAAACATTAAAACTTATAATTTAATATACAATATAATTTATAATATAATTTAACAACAATTTATTAAAGGTTTAACAAAAAAATAAATTTTTAGGGCCCTGTGAAATAGTTTCTCAAATTCCATTTAATTTTTTCTGAATTCTATTTTAATGGTTTAATTACATTTTAATAATCATCAAAAAAGAATGTATAATTAATTAAATTAATAAAAACAACAATTTTAATAAATTAATTTTCATTTTTTATAAATGTTTTCCCCACAAATTCTGAGTTATGTATTTTCTGGTAATCAAAGACAGAAAACATTAATTTATCTTTTAATTATTTAAAATTAAACAAACTATTTTGTTAAACAACATGCTGCACAATAAAATTGCGATTATTCCTTTAAAAAAATGGATCATTTTATTATTATTATTATTATGATGATGATTAGTGTTAATATTATTATTATTACAAATAAGACGTATATAACTTCTACTGTACAACAGTAACATATTTCTGTCAAGTTAAACCAAACTTTTATTTTGACAGATTGAAGACCTTTGAGTTTCTGTGTGTTTATGATATGACAACAGTAAAATGCTCATGGATTCATATTTAAATAGTCTTTTTGTGGTTTAATATTCACAGACACTAGTCTATATCACGATTTGATTTAAGTGTACTGACCTGCTTTTTATTTATTCATCAAAAAAATTTAACAGACTCCACGTTATACAGTGCATTTTTAAGACTGGATGCCACGATTCCATCCGTGTTTTCCGCATTGCGTAAATCACAGGGCCCTAGTGAAGTTACTGAACTCAAAATCAGCACGGATACAGATATTCCAGAACTAGCCAGAAGATGAACATTGCAGCCGGTGAGAAATTATTTTCAGCTTCATCTCTGCAGGATTGTGGGAAATATTCATGAAGGTTTTATCACTTTCAGCCCACACAGGTCTGTTTCTGAGACGACTGAAGTTCACTGCAGCTCCAGCCAATCACAGAACTCCTGGGAATGTTTTGGAAACAGCGATGCCAATATAAGCGCCTGCCAATATTACCCATGATGCTCCATCGATTAGGCGCTGTGAAGCTCACAGGCTGTACGGAGGCGTCTGGTGTTTCGGAGAGCTCAGTTTCTTCCAGACTAAACATCCAAAACCGACCCGCTCGGCACTTTAAGAGTCTGCACTGGTTGTTCTGCTCAAAGAGACGTTCACGATACGCCACAGAAAGATTAAAGCACAACCGCGTATCGTCTGGAGGGTCACGGATGAAGCAGCAGATCAGATCTGAGACACCATTTCAGAGAAAGCATTTGTACTATTTAATCTGCAACTTCACACTAACTGATTCAGAAGGAAAGTGTCATTCACATTTCACCTCCAAAATACAAAGAAAAAAACAATATATCACTATTAGTACACACACACACTCAAACACTCACACAATCTTACTCCTAAACAATTCTCCAGTGTCTATTAAACCTTCGACAAGTGCGATCACAGCGATCATTCAGATCTGATCCAGAGAGAGCCGTGGTCATGTAGAGATATGAAACAGCTTCATAAACAGTCTTTTCAACCACACAGGATCATTATTTCTGTCTTACAATCATTCATATCACAGAAGTACTGGGATAAAAGTTTATAGTTCAGATATAAACACTAATGTCGACAGTAGAGATCAAAATAGAGCAAATCACCTTTAGATCGTATCGATTACATCGTTACACCATTTAAGAGATTCGTTCAAAAACGCTGATTCATCCAGTAATGAAACAAGTGAAGTCTTTATGAGTGAGTCATTGAATCATTCACTCAAACTGATTTAAAACAAAATTAATTCAAATTAATCCAATATTTTTATTAACATTGTCAAAATTCCTAATATTGTGTTGCTCCCCCTTTTGCTGACCCGTCGAGGCATGGACTCCACTAGACCCCTGAAGGTGTGCTGTGGTATCTGGCACCAAGATGTTAGCAGCAGATCCTTTAAGTCCTGTAAGTTGCGAGGTGGGGCCTCCATGGATCGGACTTGTTTGTTCAGCACATCCCACAGATGCTCGATTGGATTGAGATCTGGGGAATTTGGAGGCCAAGTCAACACCTCAAACTCGTTGTTGTGCTCCTCAAACCATTCCTGAACCATTTGTGCTTTGTGTCAGGAGCATTATCCTGCTGAAAGAGCCACAGCCACCAGGGAATACCGCTTCCATGAAAGGCTGTACATGGTCTGCAACAATGCTTAGGTAGGTGGTACGTGTCAAAGTAACATCCACATGGATGGCAGGACCCAAGGTTTCCCAGCAGAACATTGCCCAAAGCATCACACTGCCTCCGCCGGCTTGCCTTCTTCCCATAGTGCATCCTGGTGCCATGTGTTCCCCAGGTAAGCCACGCACACGCACCCGGCCATCCACGTGATGTAAAAGAAAACGTGATTCATCAGACCAGGCCACCTTCTTCCATTGCTCCGTGGTCCAGTTCTGATGCTCACGTGCCACTGTTGGTGCTTTCGGCGGTGGACAGGGGTCAGCATGGGCACCCTGACTGGTCTGCGGCTATGCAGCCCCATACGCAACAAACTGCGATGCACTGTGTATTCTGACACCTTTCTGTCAGAACCAGCATTAACTTCTTGAGCAATTTGAGCTCCAGTAGCTCGTCTGTTTGATCGGACCACACGGGCCAGCCTTCGCTCCCCACGTGCATCAATGAGCCTTGGCCGCCCATGACCCTGTGGCCGGTTCACCACTGTTCCTTCCTTGGAGCACTTTTGATAGATACTGACCACTGCAGACCGGGAACACCCCACAAGAGCTGCAGTTTTGGAGATGCTCTGACCCAGTCGTCTAGCCATCACAATTTGGCCCTTGTCAGACTCGCTCAAATCCTTACGCTTGCCCATTTTTCCTGCTTCTAACACATCAACTTTGGAGGACAAAATGTTCACTTGCTGCCTAATTAATTATTATGATACCAATTAATAATTAATTATTCATTTATTAATCATCATAAATAATAATAATAATAATAATAATAATAATGAAAAACATCAATGTTATGATTTTCATGACATTTATTACAGCAATGAGTTTATTTTCTATATTCCTTAAAAATGTGTAATTTGATTATATGTAGGGTTTTTTTTGCAGTGAAGAGAATTCTTTATGAAAACGTGATTAAATGTCACAAATAAGCTGGAAATAAGCATTTCTTTATGCAGTTTCGTCTTTTGATAATGGGTGAAATGTGATCTGGAACATGTTCTTGGCAGACTGGAAAAACTAAAACGGAAAAACAGCCTCTCAGAATCAATCGGTAAACCCAGATATCCCATGATCCTCTGGGCTCTCAGTTACAGTATAAACAGTAAGAGAGAGAAATTAAGCACTTCTCTCTGGATTCATCTGGATTATTTTCTCCCCTGAATGACAAAATCAGCGTTAAACCCATAAACAGCAAACACGTGGAACACAAATCACAGGTTTAAAAATAACTCAAAATTGCGAGCAGTGCACCGCTATTAATGCACAATAAATATCTAAATGTCTAGTCTGATGAAGCTGTGTTGAGACTGTGATTTATAGAAAGGGATGTGTGACATTTTGAGCCAACATATGAACCAACATATCCATGTCAATGTCATAATCTGTGACTCATGCAACTAGTTAAAACAGTTTGAAGCCAATAACCGTCCGTCATCGGTCATGTCCTGTGTCGGGTAATGCTGCTGACCCCAAACCATCGGTACCAAGACTAAACACTGAATGTTTATTCAGACACAGGAGAGCGGCGCTGTGAAACGGAGCCGAAGGTGGTGCTGTAATCCTGCACCGCTGTGACGTCAGGCAGTGGAAACACGGAGCTCCGGTGTCTGAACACACGCGATCCGACAGAACCATCCCATGTGAGGAGGACACGCAACAACAACAACACCACCACAGACGGGTCTGGGGCGCAGGAACGCACGTCTCAGGACACAAACTAAAGACACAGCATCTTTAAACGCGTGCTCATGGTGTAAAATGTGGAAGACAATGGCTAAAACATCCATATTACAGGGGTGTATATTTATTTAGAAACAGAGCAGATATAATTCAATAAACGGCTCCTTAAAGACCCAGTTCAAGAGAATGTGTGTTATGGATCAATGGATACAGGGCTTGACGCTTACTTTTTTCCCAGTGCGCATGCGGATATGCATATATATATATATATATATATATATATATATATATATATATATGTGTGTGTATATATATATATATATATGTGTATGTATATATGTGTGTGTGTGTGTGTTATATATATATATATATATATATATATATATATAACACACACACACACACACACACACACACACACTCCTACATACATACATACACATATATACACACACATACACAGGGCTCGACATTAAGCCTTTTCACCTTTTTCAAGTAAATCGGTCATTCACTTTTTTGTGTGTGTTGTAAATATAATTTATTCTGAAGCAATATTCTCATTAGTGTTCAGTCAGCTTTGACATTTAAATCTGCATAATTATAATATTTTAACCTTTATAAAGGGCATTTTTAAATATATGCTTCATCTCATTTTAAATTCTTAAATTTGATCAATATATTAAATAAGAATAATAAGACACTATAGGGCTGCTTCCAATCAAATTAAATAAAAAAAACTACAACTGCATTAAATAAATGTTATGAGCTTGTTTTAAATATTTTTTGAATTTACAACTAAGAAATGTTGGAAAGAATGACACTTTTAAACATGAAAATAAACCACCAGTGGGTGGCGTGTTAATGAGCGAGTCATTGAGTCGTTCACTCAAACGATTCGTTCAAACGACTGATTCGTTCAGGAATGAAAACACAGTTAAGTGTTGCTGTGAGATGTGCTATGGTCTGCTGTGATCTTTGTTTGGAACTATTTTCGCTGCTGAAATAGAACAAAAATATTAACTGAATATGAATTACCTACTTGTTTATGGAGCTGTCATATGAAATCAGTGTCACATTTTCAGTCGTGATGATATTCAGCACTCTTGGTCGTGTGATGTTGCTTAACTGTATCGTATGTTACAAATATAAAAACTTTTCTTTGTGAGAGCGGTAGGGATGCACCGATACCATTTTTTCAGAACCGATCCGATCCCAAAAATTCTGAGTATCGGCCGATACCGATCCGATACCAGCGCAGTTTTGTTTAAAAATTCAATGTAGAATTTCTATACCTCAGTGTGTTGAACTGATAACCACTCTTACTAAATACAGAAAACTTCATTATAAAAGAAAAACAACAAATTAAAATTCTAAAATCTATCTATGACAAAAATACTACTATAAAGTAGACGGTGGATAATTCAGCAGCAAAAGTGACTCTAAAATCATGAGTGCACAATAATTGTATACAATCTAAACATTTAGTGAAAAAACACATTTAGAGGGGAACAAATAAAAGTGAATAAGAGTAGCACTAAATCTGGTAAAATGTTACACGTTGTAAAATACATTCATGAAAAACAAGTAAATATATTTATAGAAATAGGGCCTATATACTAAGAAATTAAAAGACATTTATTTTAAATGTATAGCGCAGCTTTTTAATGAGGCAGCAACATATTATAGATAGGGCAGAACAAGAAAGGCTAATAATATTAATAATCTTTCATTGCGCAAAAGTATTATAATACGAAAGGCTCCAGTCAGAGCGGCACAAGCGTGTATGCACATCCCGTGTGCAGGATGATGCGCTTGAGGCAACAAGGCGCGCATCGCTCCGTCCGCATTGAGAAGATACAAAGGGAAGAGATATCGATGCGTAGTTTATCTATCTATGCAATATTTTACTGAGCCTTTTCTTTTACCAGTTTAAAATGTCAGTTCCCGTGTGTGTGAAGAACAATACGATCTCTAGTCCAGTGTTGTGATCTAACAGACACCCGGGAGAAACTAACATGATTTAGAAACCGCAATAAACTCCAGGCGTATAAAGTCATTTTATGCGAAACCATAGAGCGTTGTCTACAGATCACGCATAATAACAGGAACACTGAATCATCTCGGAGAGTTTCATCGTGTTGACTGTCGTAACCGAACGCGACACACAGTTTAAAGCTGAATGGAGAATGACTGGCAGACGCAGCGGAGGGAAGAGTTCACGTGAACTTGAATATATAATATAATATCTGTACCTCACATTAAAATATGGAATGGCTTCAGAACACTTAATATAAGTGTGGGGCACTGGGGCTTAACAATAACACAGAATATTATATGCACAGTATCGGATTTGGATCGGTCCTGTCTGACCGATACCCGATCCGGGAAATAATCGGCGCATCCCTAGTGAGCTGTGCTCATTTTTCCGATTTCTCCTCATGAGGCTGTGCGAGCCTCAATAGCCCAACCTTGTAAGCGTCAGTACATTATACATTATATTATTATTCACTATCAATCGGCACTTACACTAAATTAATGCAGAATCATTCTTGCGTTTTGGTGATTCCATCGTTATTTTTTGTTATTGGCGTTTTAATCAGGATATTTGATTAAAATAAAATTATCTTTCACTTGCCCCTTCAAAAAAAAAAATCGACTTGTCCTGGACAAGCGTTAAATGTCTATATATATATATATATATATAAAAAAAAACAGTAACAGATTTTGCCATACTAGTGTTATTTTAGTATCACTGAGATACTATACAGTTTTGTTAATATTTTGAATTTAATTTAATTCTGCTTTCATTTTAATTTTAGTTAAAAGTTTTAGTAATTCTGTTTTGTCATTTTTATTGTTTTTGTTAAAAATGTCTATTTTTTTAATTAATTTTTATTTCAGTTTTAGTTTAGTACATCAGGTTAATTTCAACAATGAAAATAAGTTTTTTTTATATTTTAATTTAATTTATTTCAAGTAAAGAGTTTTTTTATGGTTTTCGTTTTTGTTAACTATAATAACGCTGATACTAGTAAAATCTATATATTTAATAATATGTGTCAAATAATGTTCTTAGTCTTTCCTTCCTGTGATGGGCGTCCCAGACAGAAGCTACAATAGTTTACTTTAAATTAAATGGAAATTAAATTAAATTACATACAGTTTGTGTAACCAGGGGGTGGAAATCGGACACACGGCGTGACTTTTATTTAATAAACAAGCCCGAAATACACGAGGACTCTTATTTTGAAATGTCTATGCTTTATTAATGAAGCTGCTCATTTAAATTCAGACGAGGAGATAAAATATGCACTCTTACAACAGATTACAGTATAAACACAGTAAACATGTCATAATTGATCAGCGATCGCTGGCATAAATGTGCGCAAGCCTGAACCTTCAGGCTTTGAAACGTCAAGCGCTCACATTTATTTAACGAAATCATAGCCTTTTGAAGTTTAATAAAAATCACATTAGGCAGTGTCGCCATTTATGTTTTTCCATCCCCAAAATATAAGACGCCTTATATCTTCAATACCTTAAATGGTACAAGTGTCTTGACCATTTTATGATCTTACATTTAAGAAAAAAAGTCCGCTGGGATTTTTTAATTCGCACACGTGCTCCAAAATACATTGTACAGTTCACACACACACGTCTATTATTAGTCTCAAATGCGAGTGAAATGCTGTGTATTGTGTATGAATGTGACTGACAGACGTGAGTGCAGCATGTCAAGAGACAAACGTCGAGCTCTCTGTCTGTCTGTCTGCATTAATAGAGCAGAATGACAGCAATTATGCCTCTTAACAAAAGAGAAACGACAGTTTGTTTCGTTCACTGTACGCCGTGCCTCCACAAGTGACAGACGGACGCTCGACTGCACAAACTCCCATTAACATTTAAACAATCGTCTCCTCTGTGAAGGACATGATGTGCGCCTGGAATAATTATGCCGCCTAACTTTTGGATCAGGCTTCATCCATGATGCCTTAAAATACTGCCAATGTGGGCGGCTCGCTAGGGTGGTTTGTGGTGAGATTAGCCGTTTTCTACTCGACGCTGGAGGAAATGTCAACGTGGAGAACATACAGGGAATGTTTTTGGTTTGGTTGAAGAAACAAGGTGATGTCAGCAAGCAAAACTACAGATTTTGCAAATCAACTAAGAGGATTTTCTGAAGGACCAGTTGTTTTAGGGTCACATTCAACACACGACTAAGTCACAAAACTCCAATTTTCCATTTCAAAATTCACTAAATCCACATAAAACACTGTTAGGCAAAGAAAGACAAATGCCACATCCCGTCCAGCGCACCTTCCTTTCCTTCACAGCAGAGCGCTTTCGTTCCTCCCTAAAAACCCAGATCTTAAAGGATTAGTTGACTTCAAAATGAAAATTTCCTGATATTTACTCAAAGATGTTCATGTCTTTCTTTCTTCAGTCGAAAAGAAATTAAGTTTTTTGAGGAAAACATTCCAGGATTTTTCTCCACATAATGGACTTCAATGGCAACCAACGGTTGAAGGTCCAAATCAATGCAGTTTCAGAGGAAGGGCTTCAGAGGCTCTGCACGATCCCAGATGAGGAATAGGGTCTTATCTAGACAAACCATCGGACATTTTCAAAAAACATTTATATACTTTTTAACCTCAAATGCTCGACTTCGGTGTTCTGTTTTTGCATGACGTATGACGTTATCACGTCGGAAAGGTCACACCCGTGATGTAGGTGGAAGTACCGACCCAGGGTTAAAACGAACGTGCAAAGACTAAAGCCCCGTTTCCACCGAAATTACCCGGAACAATTTGTCCCAGGAACTGTTATCCCCCCAGACCTGCTGCTGTCTGCGTTTCCATCGCGGTCTAAAGTACCGTGAAGACTAGTCCGGTGACGTAGGACTGCGCGCGACTTTCCAGAGCCCACTGGATTTCGTCCTCCGCAAATACACTTAATAAAGCCTGAACCTCGTCGTCGATCCATCGGCCGTATTTTTTTTTAAACTTCATTGTTGATTCGAATAGCAAACAGCTCTCACTGCACGCACCGCAACAGACTTTTAGGTTGAAATAAAACGCTGGGTGAGCTCAACCAATCAGCATGTTCAGCGCCCAAGTCCCACCCCCGAAAGTTCCTGAACTTTGAAAAAGTACTACCTCGCGAGCAGGGCCGTTTTGAGGGGGACATTTTTACCCGGAACTTCATTTAGACCCCGGTTCCTGCGGTCGAAACACACTGAGTACCACCCCAAAGTCCCTAGTTCCTGGGGAAAGTTCCTGCGGTGGAAACGCGGCTTAAATCAAACGCCCTTTACAAACATAAAGGTAAAATAACAATGTCAGACAATTTTAAAGTTGGAGGAGAACATGAGATGGAGTTTTTCGGCACTGGGTCGGTACTTCCACCTACATCACGGACGTGACCTTTCCGACGTGATGACATCATACGCAGCGTATGATGAATAAGAAGAACAACACCGAAGTCGAGCATTTGAGGTTAAAAAGTATGTTTTTTTTTTTTGTTGAAAATGTCCGATGGTTTGTCTAGATAAGTGTCGTGCAGAGCCTCTGAAGCCCTTCCTCTGAAACTGCATTGATTTGGACCTTCAACCGTTGGTTGCCATTGAAGTCCATTATGTGGAGAAAAATCCTGGAATGTTTTCCTCAAAAAACGTAATTTCTTTTCGACTGAAGAAAGAAAGACATGAACATCTTGGATGAGATGGGGGTGAGTAAATTATCATGAGATTTTCATTTTGAAGTGAACTAATCCTTTCACGTAGGAAGCGTTCGGCGCAGAATTCTCTGTTATAAACCACAGATCAAACAGAGCTGACGTGGAAACCAGGAGAAACATTGAGCCATGAGCGAAGATCAGGGGTTTCTGTCCACAAATCACCAACATTCACCATGATTTACTGTAGTAACACCACATGGGATTGTGGGAGAAACAGTCAAATGTTTTTGTTTTTTTACATTATTCATCTCAGGGTTCGTACAACCTTTTGAGAGTGAAATTCAAGCACTTTTCAAGAGCTTCACACTTTTTCCAGCTCTTAAAAGCTCTAAATATTCTCCAATTTTAATGTTATTTTTAATGTGATGATTTGTGAAACTAAAAGTTTAAAGGTGTAGGCCACTTTGTGGCAAACAAGCTCTTTTATTTAAAAAACAGACATGAAATGTCCACTATAACCAGTAGATGGCGGCAGAGGAGCACTTATTGACTTAGACATGTCCACTCCCTAATATATGGACAAATGTAGAAAGTCACAAAGTCTCATGAAAAACTAAAACTTTTCTTCGAGTAGTGACTGAATTACACAGAAAGCAAGTGAAGAGCTCCTTTAATAATCACTGAAGCTGTCTGTCAGTTCAGACTATAGAAGAATAAGAGCAGAATATTTACATTTTCCCTATAAAAATGAGGTTTTTGCACATTACTGTTGCTAAAAAAAAGTTCATTTTACCTGCATATCAATTCAAGCTCAGTGCTTCACTGTTAAATTTCCACCAAACAAACATGTAATATTGTTAGTAACTGCACTTATTAACAAAACAACGCAAAACGATAGCAATTTTATGATTAATTATAAATATGTTAGTCTGGAGCCCTGTACTATACAGAACATACTTTTTTTAATGGTCGAAAAGTAAGTTCAAATTCAAATGTAGTACCGAATTACCCTATAATGTCAAAATGCCTTTTTGGAGAGTATTCACATAAACACTGTGGGTTACAGTGTGTCTTATGTAAACGTACACAGTTGAGAAAGAAAACGCGTGTGTATCAGTATATTGGATCCGTGCGTTAGCTCTTAAAGGGACAGCAGCCTAATAAACTGCTGCTGTCTGTTATTATGTTAAGTTGATTAAGATAATCAAACAAAAAAAATGACAATAAATGCTCTTGATTGAATAACTTCAGTCGCTTTAATAAGGATTCATCTATATTTCATTTGTATTTTCATTCTGTAATTCGTTTCTTATCGTATTGCTGACTGTTTACTTGTCTTATGTAATTATTGTCAGGACCTTTTTCTTACATTAGTTAACCAAATATTATTTTTTTGCTGAAATTTAAAAAATTACACGTATCGTCAAATAAGATCATGTCGCCCACCTATAATCATGTGATACTTGACCAAGAATAATCGTGATTATGATTTTTCAAGCAGCCCTAATGGCTAGTAAACAATCCCAGTATGTACATAAACAGGACTACATAGAAATCTGAACACGTCTAAGCTCTTGCTACAGACGGTTCACCTCAGTACGGCTTCTGAATGGACACACGAGAGACAGACGTGTTTTACTCACCGCCACTGCGATCATGGAGTCGTCGGGTTTCCATTCCACCTGCTGATAGAAGCCGAACTGTGCGGCCGCTTTCCCAGACTCAATATAACTGACGATCAACACGCTGGGCTACAGACACACAGAGAGAGACAGACAGAATTAGACATTCAACACGTTCACTTGAGTCAATCATCACTAGTGTTGAGGAGAGTGTGTTGCTACTAAGTGATCAGATGCACAGATTTCACCTGATGCACCACAAAATGGACCAAAGACTTGCAAAAACAGCTGCACAGTAATGACCTAAAACACTCAGAATGTGACCGTAACCAGATATCCAGAATTAAGATACTACACAACTCACTAATTAAGCAAGATGAAAGATTAGGGTTGCAAAGGGGCGGAACATTTCTGTAAACTTAATCTGGAGAATTTTGGAAATAATCCAATTTGGAAACTTAACAGGAATTAATTGGAAATTTCATCATATACAAACATTTTAATTGGCCATAAGCAGACATGTTTTTTTGTTGTTGTTGCATGTTGATATATTTTCCAATTGATTACTTCTAATTAGGGATGCTCATATTGACCGTTTAACCGAAATTAACAATTTTGACCAGTTAAACGGTTTAAAAAGGTATTATTTTTATTTTAGGTTTTTTTTGTTTGTTTGCATGGTTAAAGAAAAATATGCTATATCTGTTAACTCACGGGGCGCGTCGACACATGCAACCACACGTGCCTACACAGACATATTTCACAAAAAGAAGCAATGGGAAAGAAGAAGCCTACTCTATGGGACCATTTCGACAGAAAGGGCGACGAAGTTACTTGCAAAATATGCTACGCGGTATTAAAATACAGCAGTAGTGCAAGCTCCTGACTGGTGGAAAGCAAATGAAAGGCGCTTCCCGAGGCTGGCCACTCTAGCGAAGCGTTATCTCTGTATTCCCGGGACATCAGTGCCATCTGAAGCCTTGTTTAAAGCCTTGTTTATACTCGCCGCAACCGCACGAGCGCGAGGGTGCGCGCGGCAAAAATGACGCCAACGCGGAGTGGGCGTTTCGCTTGGCCCCAGTCATCGGAGGCGCGCGCGCAGTCAGCGGAGGCTAGCGCTGCGGAGCCAGACGAAAGTATAAACAAGACTTGAGAGGGTGTTTTCTGTCAACAGGCTGCGCTCCAGACTAACCCCACATCACTTAGACGTGTTACTTTAAGGTGTGGATTGAGGTAGGCCTGCTATTTTTATTCGACGGAAAAAAAAACTATTCCGGTTCTTCAAAGCTTCAAACGGATTCAGTGTATTTTCGTTTTGTCATCTTAATTTGCTAATTATTTAAGTGAAAATATTTAGTGTAGGCCTATTTATTTTATGCTTTTTATTTATATGATTTTATTCTGTTTTTCTCTGTTGTCAGAAACGCTGGAGGTATGTGATAATGTGAATCCAGGTTCTGTTGTTGAGCGGTTCTGTATGCTGCGGTTTGCTCAGTGAAATAAACACGTCTTTTTAACGGGTCACAGACACTCGTCAATTGTATTTTTATTTAATGCCAATTCAATATTATAATTTTATCAGTTAACGGTTAATATTCGGATAATGAGCGACGGTTGTCGGTCGGGAAAATTAACCGAAATGAGCATCCCTACTTCTAATTTAGTAAATGTAAAATAAAACTGTTATGCATGTGTTATTTATTTCAGTGTCACATGATCCTTCAGAAATCATACTAATATGCTGATTTATCAATGTTGGACATGTTTTTGGAGCCTGTGATACTTTTTCAGGAAAAGTTAAAAAGAACAGCATTAAGATATAAATAGAAGTCTTTACTATCACTTTTTATCAATTTAACACATTCTTGCGAAATAAAAGTATCTATGTCTTTAAAAAAAAAAAAAAAAAGAAAAAAAGAAAAAAAATTACTGACCGCAAACCTTTGAACGATAGTGTATATTGTTACAGAAGATTTCTATTTTAAATAAATGCTGCTTTAACAACTTTTTATTCGTCAAAGAATCCTGAAAAAAAAAAAAAAGTATCACAGGTTATAAAAAAAATATGAAGCAGCAAAACGGTTTCCAACATTGATAATAAATCCTCATATGAGAATGATTTGTGAAGGATCATGTGACACTGAAGACTGGAGTAATGATGATAAATTCAGCTTTGATCACAGGAATAAATTACATTTTAAAGTATATTAAAATAGAAAACCATTATTTTAAATGGTAATAATATTTCACAATATTAGTTTTTTTTCTGTATTTTTTGATCATGTGTGCATGTGATGGAGGAATGTGCAGGGGAGAAAGTGCATTAAATCTGCTTGTTTTAACCAAGATTATGCTGAAAGATGGTTTTTCCCAACTACATCTATTAATTCCCAATAATTCCCATGGAAAGAGATATATTCAAGTCATTTTAGTGCAATGTTCACTGCATGTATATGAAATTGTCAAACTTTACAGACAATAAAGTTGAGAATAACCAAGAATATTCCTGTAATATGGCACTCAAATGACTCTGAATCATCTAATCGAGGAAAAATAAAGGTTTAATGCTGTGTGTGTTCTCGTCTTTATTCTACAGATCAACAGAAACACATTCTCCCAGTGAGATGAAGAGCAGCAGGGAAAGCCATCAGGAGAAACGAGAGACGGATGTGCGGATGAGAACAGCGCTCCGCCGCAAAGAAAAACACCCAAAAATGGAAGCAAAGTGTTGGTTTCATTCAGCCAACAGGGAGCTGTAAACCTCAACACACACACATTCATGTGTGTAAAACTAACACTAACGTCACAGAATCTGCATTTACTTTCGGCATGTGTGTGTGAAGGTCGTTCCTCATGAGTGTTTGGTTCAGGGGTCACGAAAGGTCGCACAGGCTTTAGATTGCAACGTCTGTGATTGACAGCTGTATTTACCATTCAGGACGGCTTTATTTTGATAAATCACCTGTACCTATAGCAACCCGGGATATTGACATTTCTAACTTGAATGTTTTCTTACTCGCGTGACGTTACTCTGTATAACTGTAGTTAAACGACACCAATAGTGGATGCAAATGTACAAAAGCAAGCACTCCTTTTCATAGAGCCTGACTAAATGGAGAAAGAAAAACAGCTGACAAATTACGAGAATGCACCAAAAATCATGCATGTGAATCATATGCACAGTTTCAATTCAATACACTTAGACATGCCATTTCCTGTGCTATGATACAGTCAACATACATGTGAAAGCAGAGCAGCACATAAATCATGCATGTTAAAACATTTCTGCATCGTTTTCAACCTGGTGTAATACACACGCACTTCTTGTAAAGCTGCTTTGAAATGATTTGCGATTTGTATTGTGAAAATAAACACAAACCTCCTTCGCCACAGACGAAACATTCAACAGTTTGTGCAAAACACAGCAAAAAGAACATCTAGCAAACATGCACATTATAAATCTTTATTATTAGACTGTTTTAATAGCATGACCAAAAAGGCCTGTTCACACTAAATATAAATATAAAGTTATAATTAATAATAGTTCAGTGGAACGATAAAAACTCTGACAGCCAATCAGAATCCATCATGCTTTAAAAAGCTCAAGCATTTAAAGCGGCAGATGAAAAAACTGCAGCGTTTATAATAAACAGAACGATAGTGTTTGCTGATGTGGACGGACGCTAACATAGTTATCATTCTTGGGGTCTTGAACAACATTAAACCGAAAAGACAAACAAAAGGGACGGGAAATCTAGGGTTGCAAAATTCCGGGAATTTACAAGGCTGGAAATTAATGGGAATAAACTGGGAATGTGCAAAATTGCAGAGAATTTAAATGTAATCTTGCAGCATAATCTTGGTTTAAACAGGCAGATTTAATGCATTTTCAGTTGAATTTCTCCCCTGCACATCACATGCACACATGATCAAAAAATACAGAAAAAAAAAAACTTATTACCATTTAAAATAATGGTTTTCTATTTTAATATACTTTAAAATATTATTTATTCCTGTGATCAAAGATGAATTTATCATCTTCAGTGTCTCATGATCCTTCAGAAATCATTCTGATATTATCATCAAATGTTGGAAACAGTTTTGCTGCTTCATATTTTTTATAACCTGTGATACTTTTTTCAGGATTTCAGGATTCACAGTATTTATTTAAAATAAAAATCTTTAGTATCAATATACACGTTCAAAAGTTTGGGGTCATTCAATTTTTTCTTTTTTTAAAGGTGCTATAGAATGCATTGATACAATATTTTAAATTGTCAAATTATCTACATAGAAGGTATGTGGCTTAGGTAAGGGCAAAAACACTCCAGATACGGTTTCACATGTCCATTTACAACCATAGGATTTGTCCCTAGAATAAAATGGGCTGTTATTACCTTATTTGGAAGGGTCATGAATAATAACGTTGAGCTCTGCTCTGATTGGCTGTTAAACAGCAAGGCTCATTTCAGTAGCTCACACAAGTGCAGTCATTCAGCAAACACAATCGCAAATCCAGAGATCCATGCCTGGATTTATTACAGTTCATCGCTGAGAAGGTTTGATGTCAGATTTTGTCGCACAAACAGCACAAGCACAAGTCGTGACAGAACACAGACCGACTGAATTACACTTTAAGCAGAAAATCTCAAAGGGAGATGCTGAAATGCAGCTTACTTGTTTATTGGTGTTTTCAGATCATCCGCGCGAGCGAGAGAGAGAGAGAGAGCTCACGTGCACACGGTTGCCAGATTGAAAATTGTAAGTAAAACACGTGTTCTTTTAACAGAAAAGCTCTGATTGGGGGATTTAAATGATTGAAATCTGGCAACCGCAAGCATGAACGCTCAAACGCTCATCTTTCATTTTTGGTCAAGTTTTTCATTTTAGTCTTGTCAGTGATATTGCATGTTTATATAGTCACAGTTATCGTTTAAGGACGTTTGTGTCATCTCGTCTTGTCTAGTCATTGAAAAAAAAAAGGTTGTCAACGAACATTTTCGTTAACAACTTTGAATTAAATTGGTGCGGTATCCTGTTATAGATAAACATCAACCATGCCTGTTCTGTGCCTGTGGGAAGAGTATGAAAAGTGCTCTCATCCCCTGCACAGCCTGGAACATAACATTAATATCCATGATCTGCCATTTTCCTATATTGTCCTCATCTTCACAATACCTGCAGAACTTCTGATGATTCGGCTGTGTAGGTCCACGTTAACACTGCCTGGCCTTGAAATTATATGCAAATTTTGGGGGGGTAAATATGAATGATCCCGACTGTTACGTCACAGTTTTTCAGTGGTCTTTTTCAAGCACAAGATTTACATATGAAGGAGGAAACAATGGTGTTTGAGGCTCATGGTATACAGAACTCTTATTATTCAACTATGCCAAGGTAAATACAGTTGGGAGAACAAGTATTTGATACACTGCCGATTTTGCAGGTTTTCCCACTTACAAAGCATGTAGAAGTCTGTAATTTATATCATAGGTACTCTTCAACTGTGAGAGACGGAATCTAAAACAAAAATTCAGAAAATCACATTGTATGATTTTTAAATAATTAATTTGCATTTTATTGCATGACATAAGTATTTGATCACCTACCAACCAGTAAGAATTCCGGCTCTCACAGACCTGTTAGTTTTTCTTTAAGAAGCCCTCCTGTTCTCCACTCATTACCTGTATTAACTGCACCTGTTTGAACTCGTTACCTGTATAAAAGACACCTGTCCACACACTCAATCAAACAGACTCCAACCTCTCCACAATGGCCAAGACCAGAGAGCTGTGTAAGGACATCAGGGATAAAATTGTAGACCTGCACAAGGCTGGGATGGGCTACAGGACAATAGGCAAGCAGCTTGGTGAGAAGGCAACAACTGTTGGCGCAATTATTAGAAAATGGAAGAAGTTCAAGATGACGTCAGTCTCTCTCGGTCTGGGGCACCATGCAAGATCTCACCTCGTGGGGCATCAATGATCATGAGGAAGGTGAGGGATCAGCCCAGAACTACACGGCAGGACCTGGTCAATGACCTGAAGAGAGCTGGGACCACAGTCTCAAAGGAAACCATTAGTAACACACTACGCCGTCATGGATTAAAATCCTGCAGCGCACGCAAGGTCCCCCTGCTCAAGCCAGCGCATGTCCAGGCCCGTCTGAAGTTTGCCAATGACCATCTGGATGATCCAGAGGAGGAATGGGAGAAGGTCATGTGGTCTGATGAGACAAAAATAGAGCTTTTTGGTCTAAACTCCACTCGCCGTGTTTGGAGGAAGAAGAAGGATGAGTACAACCCCAAGAACACCATCCCAACCGTGAAGCATGGAGGTGGAAACATCATTCTTTGGGGATGCTTTTCTGCAAAGGGGACAGGACGACTGCACCGTATTGAGGGGAGGATGGATGAGGCCATGTATCGCGAGATCTTGGCCAACAACCTCCTTCCCTCAGTAAGAGCACTGAAGATGGGTCGTGGCTGGGTCTTCCAGCATGACAACGACCCGAAACACACAGCCAGGGCAACTAAGGAGTGGCTCCGTAAGAAGCATCTCAAGGTCCTGGAGTGGCCTAGCCAGTCTCCAGACCTGAACCCAATAGAAAATCTTTGGAGGGAGCTGAAAGTCCGTATTGCCCAGCGACAGCCCCGAAACCTGAAGGATCTGGAGAAGGTCTGTATGGAGGAGTGGGCCAAAATCCCTGCTGCAGTGTGTGCAAACCTGGTCAAGAACTACAGGAAACGTATGATCTCTGTAATTGCAAACAAAGGTTTCTGTACCAAATATTAAGTTCTGCTTTTCTGATGTATCAAATACTTATGTCATGCAATAAAATGCAAATTAATTACTTAAAAATCATACAATGTGATTTTCTGGATTTTTATTTTAGATTCCGTCTCTCACAGTTGAAGAGTACCTATGATAAAAATTACAGACTTCTACATGCTTTGTAAGTGGGCAAACCTGCAAAACCGGCAGTGTATCAAATACTTGTTCTCCCCACTATACAGTTTTCCATTCTATGGCATTTAATACTTTTATTCACCAAGGATGTGTTAAATTGATAAATCACAGGTTACAAAACAATATGAAGCAGCAAAACTGTTTCCAACATTGATAATAAATCAGCATATCAGAATGATTTCTGAAGGATCATGAGACACTGAAATAAATAACATGCATAACAATTGCTGAAATAATGTATTTATTTTACATATTTACTAAATTAGAAGTAATCAATTGGGAAATATATCAATATGCTAAAAAAAAAACAAAATGCAACAAAAGAAAAACAACAACTAACATGTCCGCTTATGACCAAATAAAATGTTTATATTTATGCTTGTATATGATACGGTTTATATAAATATCCCAAAATTTCCAATTCATTTATAAATTCTTATAAATTCCTGTTCCGAAACTTTACTGGTGCGTGTCTGTGTTTGGTTGTGTTCACTTGTATGTGAAAACATGACCCATTTTTAAATTAATTATTTGACCCAATAAATCATGAGTTCAACTCTACAGACACACATTATCAGAAGATCATGAGCCCTAAAACACTCTTAGTCATGGTAAACATGAAAAAGACATGTTTATACAAGACTCAACCAATGTGCCAATTCACAGGTGTGTCCAAACTATAATAATACATACAACAATATCCAAAGAAGCAAATGATGAGCCGACGGAGGCCTTGACTGAGGCCTGAACCAGTGGAGCGAGACCCATGAAGCCCATACAAGTACATACTATTAACTGATAAGCTGTCTTTGTTCAGTAATGACGTTACATGAGCTGAGGCTCAGATCTCTGACTGACACCACACCATGAATTCAGATTCAGCTGATGATCACTAACCCTGATTACCTGATAGCAGGGTTTTTCCTGCTTTGAACATTTTTGGGCGGCCAAAATATGGATGTGAACTGCGCTCAAAAAAAACAAGCGTTCCGCACATGCAGCTGACATAAACCACACCTTCAATAAACAGGAAAAAACCTATCCAGTGATGAAGTGTTTCCTGTGTTGACAAATCTTTTGTGATGGCCGGGATTTGTCCACATCCGCTAAATGTCCGACTCATGACCTAATGACTCATTTGAACCGATTCATTTTAATGACTGATCTGAAACAAATCATTTACTCAAACACCTCTGAAATGAGAACGCAGGTGTGCTTACCCCATTTTAGTGGTTAGCAAGATTTAGGTTTAATAATCCACAGTATTTTAAGGTTATTTATATGACAATGTGTAGTAAATTACCTATAAAATCATTTCAGTTTAGACTGGAGGTGAGGTGAAGCCAGAACAAAGCACCATCAGTTGTTGTTAGCGAGCTGCTAATTGTATGGTAGAAAAGCAGACCATCAGTTAAAATAAACTTTTGAATGCTACTTTTTTAATATTGACATGATTATATACCACCATAAGCAAAGAAGGATTTTATCTTACAAAGCTAAGCTAAGCTAAACCTAAAACACAGCTTCTTTTGCAAAGAGGGCAAGAAAGGATGACAGTGAGGGTGACAGGGAATATCTGTGTGTGTGAATATTTTTATTAGGGGTGTAACGGTACACGTATTCGTACCGAACCGTTTCGGTACAGGGCTTCCGGTACGGTGCACGTGTGTACCGAATGGTTCCGAATGCAATCTTTAA
>CM077183.1:1172945-1217945 GCA_039654105.1 Coreius guichenoti
GTTTATATTATAAAACGTTGGGGTTCAATGTTGTTTGGTTCCCAACGTTCTTCAAAATATCTTTTTTATGTTCCACAGCAGAACGAAAGAAAAATCACGCGTAAGTAAATGATGACAGGATGAACTATCATGTGTATTCATTCATGTGCAGGGGTTGTTAGTGACAGGAAGTTCAGCAGCAGATGAGGAAACAGTTCAGAGTTAAAGACGCCGTGAGACGAGACGGCAGCGTGTGTGTGTGTGTGTGTGCAAACGTGTCGAGACCAGTCGCTTTGATATGCATGACCTCAGCACTACTGACAACGAGTGTGTGAGTGTGTGTGAAGGTGGAGTCACACAGCTGGAGAGGAAGAGTTTGTTTTACACACACACACACACACACACACACACACACACACACATTCCAAACACATTCCACTCTTTCCCGGGATCGTCTGAGAATCTCTAAATGACAAGAAGAGCATGGGGGTTGGCACTTCCTGTGGGGTGGGAAGTGTAAAGGATCACCTGGAAGTTTTTTCCCAGGATTATCAATCAAAATCTATCCGTCTGAGAATTTAACATTCAACAGAGTCTGCACAATCTGTACTATAGTAACACTGACTTACTCAGGAACTGAACACAAACAATGAGCATTGTATGTAAATATGACAGATTGAAAGATAAAAACCACAATACACTCGACAAACACACACACCAGAGCTTGTGTGATGCAGTGGATTCAGTCACAGTTAATAGAGCTTGACAGAAGGACTATATTCACTATATAACACAAAACAAGTGTCCTGATGCTTTTACAGAGCAATTTTTTTACATTATAAGCAGCAGTGCACAAAATTCCAAAATTATACTCCATAAAATATAAATAATAAAGTTCATATTTAAGAAGTGTCAATCAAAAGCAGGTCTGGTCAGAGGCCAAACTCATTTCTTTGGGTATAAAAATAATAACACAGTAATATACATGCTTTCTGCCTGTCTCTGCTTGTCTGTCTGTCAATCTGTCTACCTGTCTGTCCATCCATCCGCCTGTCTGTCTGTCTGTCCGTCCATCCGCCTGTCTGTCTGTCTGTCCGTCCATCCGCCTGTCTGTCTGTCTGTCCATCCGCCTGTCTGTCTGTCTGTCCGCCTGTCTGTCTGTCTGTCCGTCCGTCCGCCTGTCTGTCCGTCTGTCCGTCTGTCCGTCCGTCCGCCTGTCCGTCCGTCCGCCTGTCCGTCCGTCTGTCCATCCGCCTGTCTGTCCGTCTGTCCATCCGCCTGTCTGTCCGTCCGAACGCCTGTCTGTCCGTCCGAACGCCTGTCTGTCCGTCCGAACGCCTGTCTGTCTGTCCGAACGCCTGTCTGTCTGTCTGTCCGTCCGAACGCCTGTCTGTCTGTCTGTCCGTCCGAACGCCTGTCTGTCTGTCTGTCCGTCCGAACGCCTGTCTGTCTGTCTGTCCGTCCGAACGCCTGTCTGTCTGTCCATCCATCCGCCTGTCTGTCTGTCCATCCGCCTGTGTCTGTCCGTCCATCCTCCTGTCTGTCTGTCCATCTGCCTGTCCGTCTGTCTGTCCATCTGCCTGTCCGTCTGTCTGTCTGTCTGTCCGTCTGTCTGTCCGTCTGTCTGTCCATCCGCCTGTCTGTCTGTCTGTCTGTCCGCCTGTCTGTCTGTCCATCCGCCTGTCTCTCTGTCCGTCTGTCCATCCGCCTGTCTGTCTGTCTGTCCATCTGCCTGTCTGTCCATCCGCCTGTCCGTCTGTCTGTCCGTCCATCCGCCTGTCTGTCTGTCCGTCCATCCGCCTGTCTGTCTGTCCGTCCATCCGCCTGTCTGTCTGTCCATCCATCCGCCTGTCTGTCCGTCCATCCGCCTGTCTGTCCGTCCATCCGCCTGTCCGTCCGTCCGTCCGTCCGCCTGTCTGTCTGTCCGTCCGTCCGTCCGCCTGTCTGTCTGTCCGTCCGTCCGTCCGTCCGCCTGTCTCTGTCCGTCCGTCCGTCCGTCCGCCTGTCTGTCCGTCCGTCCGTCCGTCCGCCTGTCTGTCCGTCCGTCCGCCTGTCTGTCCGTCCGTCCGCCTGTCTGTCCGTCCGTCCGCCTGTCTGTCCGTCCGTCCGCCTGTCTGTCCGTCCGCCTGTCTGTCTGTTCGCCTGTCTGTCCGTCCGTCCGCCTGTCTGTCCGTCCGCCTGTCTGTCCGTCCGCCTGTCTGTCCGTCCGCCTGTCTGTCCGTCCGCCTGTCTGTCTGTCCGCCCATCCGCCTGTCTGTCTGTCCGCCCATCCGCCTGTCTGTCTGTCTGTCTGTCTGTCTGTCTGTCTGTCCGTCCATCCGCCTGTCTGTCTGTCCGCCTGTCTGTCCGTCCATCCGCCTGTCTGTCTGTCCGTCCATCCGCCTGTCTGTCCGCCTGTCTGTCCGTCTGCCTGTCCGTCTGCCTGTCCGTCCATCTGCCTGTCTGTCTGTCTGCCTGTCCGTCCATCTGCCTGTCTGTCTGTCTGCCTGTCCGTCCATCCGCCGGTCTGTCTGTCTGCCTGTCCGTCCATCCGCCTGTCTGTCTGTCTGCCTGTCCGTCCATCCGCCTGTCTGTCTGTCTGTCCGTCCGTCCATCCGCCTGTCTGTCTGTCTGTCCGTCCGTCCATCCGCCTGTCTGTCTGTCTGTCCATCCGTCTGGCGTCTGTCTTTCTGTCCATCCATCTGTCTGTCCGTCTATCTGTCTGTCTGTCTGTCCGTCTATCTGTCTGTCTGTCTGTCCGTCTGTCCGTCTATCTATCTGTCCGTCTGTCCGTCTATCTATCTGTCCGTCTGTCTGTCCGTCTATCTATCTGTCCGTCCGTCTATCTATCTGTCCGTCTATCTATCTGTCCGTCCGTCTGTCTGTCCATCTATCTGTCCGTCTGTCCGTCCGTCCATCCGTCTGTCTGTCTGCCTGTCCATCTGTCTGTCTGTCCATCCGTATGTCTATCCATCTGTCTGTCTGTGTGTGTCCGTCTGTCTGTCTATCTGTCCGTCCGTCTATCCATCCGTCTGTCTGTCTGTCCGTCTGTCTGTCTGCCTGTCCGTCCGTCCATCCGTATGTCTATTTGTCTGTCTATCTGCCTGGCGTCTGTCTGTCCATCCGTCTGTCTGTCTGCTTGTCCATCTGCCTGTCTGTCCATCCATCCGCCTGTCTGTCGGTCTGTCTGTCTGCCTGCCTGTCCGTCTGTCCATCCGTCTGGCGTCTGTCTGTCTGTCTATCCGTCCGTCTGTCTGCCTGTCTCTCTGTCCATCCGTCCGTCTGTCTGCCTGTCTCTCTGTCCGTCTGTCCGTCTGTCTGGCGTCTGTCTGTCTGTCTGTCTATCCGTCTGTCTCTCTGTCCGTGTCCGTCTGTCTGCCTGTCTCTCTGTCCGTGTCCGTCTGTCTGCCTGTCTCTCTGTCCGTCTCTCTGTCCGTCTGCCTGCCTGTCTCTCTGTCCGTCTCTCTGTCCGTCTGCCTGCCTGTCTCTCTGTCCGTCTCTCTGTCCGTCTGCCTGTCTCTCTGTCCGTCTCTCTGTCCGTCTGCCTGTCTCTCTGTCCGTGTCCGTCTGTCCGTCTGCCTGTCTCTCTGTCCGTGTCCGTCTGTCCGTCTGCCTGTCTCTCTGTCCGTGTCCGTCTGTCTGCCTGTCTCTCTGTCCGTGTCCGTCTGTCTGCCTGTCTCTCTGTCCGTCTGTCTGCCTGTCTCTCTGTCCGTGTCCGTCTGTCTGCCTGTCTCTCTGTCCGTGTCCGTCTGTCTGCCTGTCTCTCTGTCCGTGTCCGTCTGTCTGCCTGTCTCTCTGTCCGTGTCCGTCTGTCTGCCTGTCTCTCTGTCCGTGTCCGTCTGTCTGCCTGTCTCTCTGTCCGTGTCCGTCTGTCTGCCTGTCTCTCTGTCCGTGTCCGTCTGTCTGCCTGTCTGTCTATCTTTCTCCTAAACACTGAGCACTCACGACCTATGAACACTAAAATAAACCACCAGGACTCTGTTCCTCTGTTTTTGGAGGCAGACGGCGCGTCTGGGGTCTTCAGGACGACACACAGGTGAGATTCTCCAGCGTCCAGCGCAAATGCTCAACAAAAAACACCTTGAACTGAAACTGAAAACTGAAACGAGATGTTGTGAACTCTGGGGAATTTCTGCACTTTAACCATTAATCAACAACATCCAAACCTCCCGTCTGATGTGACTGAGGTCAATAACAAACATCACACACACTCAAACAAATCCGGCCATAATGCATTATTATTTGCATCTATTTGATTTAATTTAAATACTCATTTTTCACAATGAATTCATTCAACCTCCTTCAAATCAGCATCATTTGTGAAAACATTTAATCAGTGAAAAGTATGAACATGGTTTAAATGTGACTAACAAGCAAGATTCAATTAGTTCAAATGGGATTTAATCAATTGGATGATTGACATACATAAATCTGGTTATTGTGTACTTAATGCTATTACATAAATCTATTAAGCACTAGAGTAACACAAACAACTAACATAACCCTATAGTAGACACTCGAGTAGCCTAGACTTGTTACTCATTAATAAACCCTTCTCAGGTTCAAACCTTCAGGTCATCAGGCCTGAACCTTCACCACTAAGCCACATCATCCATTATGTATACATGTTCTGATACTATTGTTCTGATTTTAATCTAAATGGAGTCAGATGCCCATGAGGTTCAAACCTACACGTATCAGCACAGAACCCAATAACCACTAAACCACAGCACCCCATATTAGACCCTTAACGCCAGGACAGTTATTAGGTTATTTTTGACTTGATGTTCACAGGAATGATTGCATTATGGACTAAAACCTACAACCAATGCGTAACCAGCCAAGATCATTTACCACTAAGCCACAGCACCCAGAACTACTCAGAGCCCTGATCTATTGATCCATTGGTGTTTAACCACTAAACCACTAGATTCCTCTACTAAACACTGCTGAAGCACCCATCATCCAGGATTTAAACCCTTAACCCACTGGTAGAAAGTTCGAACCTTTACCACTAAGCCACTTCACCCATCATTCCAGTACCTTAAAGTTGGATACTCAATTAGTTTAAACCTAAAACCATTAGGTTAGCAGCCACTTTAACCACACAGCTTACCTTTAAAGACACAACTGACATTTATGGAATTCAAACCTACAACCTTCAGGTTACCACTAAGTCACAGCACCAGCATTAAAACATGAGTTATGTGTGAGTTAGTGGTGTTTCTTACCCTGCTGAACCAGATGCTGATCTGGGTCTCGGACAGCACGGCCAGGTAGAACCGTTGCGCGCTGGGCTCGACCAGAAAGGGCCGTTCGCCGCTCCGGAGCGGGCAGAGGAGCCTCCGCGGCCAGCCGCTCAGAAAATACATCACGATCCGGTGTTCTGACCCAAATCACTGCGACACCGGGACGGACAGACTCCCTCCCGCGGCCTCCATGCACCAGAACCAAACTACACTCGGTTCGTATTCAGTCAGGGATCATATCGGCTGGATTCGGTGTCGGTTCGGATGATCTGAGTCCAAATTCCGCTTTATTTCGTTACTGCAATCGAGAATGTTTACAAGGAAAACCCCGTAATGGCGCCACAGAAGCGGAACTGGGTCTCGGCTCGGTGTCGCGGGGTTTCGCGGTTCTCAGTGCGCGACTGGATCGCTGGACTCAGTATTCCAAAGGGAAGTTTTGGATCCGAATTTGTCCCATGAATCCTCCACCGTCGCCATCTTTAGTCTCTTATTTATCCCCGATCTGCTCGGCGCTTCTATACGCCTCAGAGCCGTAAAGGCTTTGCGTCGCGCGGTCATGACCAGTACTGCCGGTAGGGGGCGCGACGCGGCCCACAATACATAGAGTTTAACGGAATACTGATTTAAACCAAGTAAAACGAACTAGGGCGGGAATATTTTAAACCGGTCTATTCTGTTTTAAAACGGTATAACAAGCGGGAATATATGTAAACTGTCTATTCTGATCTAAAACTAACAGGCGGGAATATTTTTAAACTGTCTATTCTGATTTAAAACGGACTAACAGTGCGGGAATATTTTTAAAACGTCTATTTGGATTTAAAACGGACTAACAGGGCGAATATTTTTAAACTGTCTGATTTAAAGCGGAATAACATGGCGGGAATATTTTAAACGGTCTGATTTAAAACGCAATAACACGGCGGGAATATTTTAAACGGTCTGATTTAAAACGGAATAACACGGCGGGAATATTTTTTCAACTGTCTATTCTGATTTAAAACGGACTAACAGATCGGGAATAATTAAATAATTATTTAATAATAAATTATAAATAATTATTTGTTACTGTTTATATTTTGACCTTTGTTCTTGCTGTTCTTATCTTTCAGTCACAATTAAGAAATTTGCATTTCTTATTGTCTAGATACGCATATAGACTTAAAAATAGAACAATTAAAATGTTTTTATTTATCAACTCAAAATATACTGCTGAATAAAATCTCTTAGCATCACGGCCGGAAATGGTTGTCAACACGAGTGTCTCGCGCGCTCTGGGTCTCCGTCGATTTCTGATCTTCATGACGCATCAACACGCTGGCGTCATACGTCAGTTCCTCTGAGCTCGAGGAAACGCAGTGTTCGGTGCTCCGGCGCCTCCTGCTGGTGACACTGAGTAATGCGCCACATCTGTCCACGTTATTCAATTAGATTTCCTTTATTGAGATTAATATTGCCACTCACAGAGACAGACAGAAAAATATTATATTTAATTATAAACAGACAAATTACAGCTATACTAAACAGCTAAAATGTATAATAATAAAACTAAAATAAAACGCTGATTTTTTTTCTTCTATTCTTTCTTGAGATGATCCCCAAGAAACATTTAAAAATGTATTTTACTCAAAACAAATAATTTTAGTACCATATATCTGTCCATTGTTTTATTAGTTATTATAAAGATCTGCCATTGGAAGCCTCATAAAGGAAGAGCACCAGCCAAAATTAAAATAATTCAACATTTATTTCAAATGAAGTCTCATAAGTTACACACAGAACTTCTGTAGTCAGTCTGAGAGGAAGATCCATGAGAATAGCAGTCTTATGGAATGATAAAAACAGATTATTACCTTCATTTTTATTAAACATTATTAAAGTATTTAATGTAAGCAATGTTTCTGACAGGAGCAGTGTGTGTGTGTGTTAGAGAGATTGTGAGTGTGTATATGTGTGTGTGTGTGTGTGTGTGAAAAATTGTAAGTGTTTATGTGTGAGAGAGATTGTGAATGTGTGTGTGTGAGTTCATATATTAGTTACTATAGTAAAGCATCATTTAAAGCCAGAATTCACATGTTTAATCATATCTATGTGAGTAAATATCATTCAGAAGATGCTGAGGCATGAGATCGGTCAGTCGGCTTTTTTATCTGCGACCGTCTTCGGCCCGTGGGCTGTGGATCCGTTTGCCGTTCCATTACACTCATCCTGAGGAAAAGAAGAACTGTGATTAGATCTGCTCAATCGCTCTCTCCAGCACTAACATGACATGAGAGGAAATAATAAGTCAAGTTTGATTTTTTGGGTGACTTTTTCCTTTAACTATTCCTTCCTGTATTGATATTCATCAATGTGTGGCAATATCTGGTTAAATGTGTAACGTCTGAATGCTGAGAGTCGTACAGCGGTGTGTTTCTGCGGCGTCTCCGTCACGGCTCGGCTCCAGAAGCGGCTGATGAAGGGAGAGATGAGCGGATAGATGAAGGGCTCCAGGAAGCGCTTGTACACCCACAGCAGCACCGGGATCACGATACAGGGAATACACACCATGCCTGACACACACCTGAACACAGCACAGACTATCATCAGAATCAGTCACATGATGTGTGCATTCAAACCTTCAAATCAAACTGATGTTCTATTATTCCCTCGACAGACAGATGTTTATGATTAAAATATCATGATATTATACAATTTCAACAAAATGTACTGTGTTGGTACCATGGTAAAGTGATGGTACTTTGACATGTTTATCCATCTATCCATCCATCCATCCAACTAACGTTATCCATCTATCCATCCATCATCCATCCATCCAACTATCTATCTATCCATCCATCATCCATCCATCCATCCAACTAACGTTATCATCTATCCATCCATCCATCCATCCATCCAACTATCTATCTATCCATCCATCCATCCAACTAACATTATCCATCTATCCATCATCCATCCATCCAACTATCTATCTATCCATCCATCCATCCATCCATCCATCCAACTAACATTATCCATCTATCCATCATCCATCCATCCAACTATCTATCTATCCATCCATCCATCCATCCATCCAACTAACATTATCCATCTATCCATCATCTATCCATCCATCCATCCATCCAACTAACGTTATCATCTATCATCCATCCAACTATCTATGTATCCATCCATCTATCCATCCAACTAACTTTATCCATCTATCCATCCATCCAACTATCTATCTATCCATCCACCCATCCATCCAACTAACGTTATCCATCAATCCATCCATCCAACTATCCATCCAACTAACGTTATCCATCTATCCATCCATCCAACTATCTATCTATCCATCCATCCAACTAACTAACGTTATCCATCTATCATCCATCCAACTAACGTTATCCATCTATCCATCCATCCATCCATCCAACTAACGTTATCCATCTATCCATCCATCCATCCATCCAACTAACGTTATCCATCTATCCATCCATCCATCCATCCATCCATCCAACTAACGTTATCCATCTATCCATCCATCCATCCAACGTTATCCATCTATCCATCCATCCATCCATCCAACGTTATCCATCCATCCATCCAACTAACGTTATCCATCCATCCATCCAACTAACGTTATCCATCTATCCATCCATCCAACGTTATCCATCTATCCATCCATCCATCCAACGTTATCCATCTATCCATCCATCCATCCAACTAACGTTATCCATCTATCCATCCATCCATCCAACTAACATTATCCATCTATCCATCCATCCATCCAACGTTATCCATCTATCCATCCATCCATCCATCCAACGTTATCCATCTATCCATCCATCCATCCATCCAACGTTATCCATCTATCCATCCATCCAACGTTATCCATCTATCCATCCATCCATCCATCCAACGTTATCCATCCATCCATCCATCCAACTAACGTTATCCATCCATCCATCCAACTAACGTTATCCATCTATCCATCCATCCAACGTTATCCATCTATCCATCCATCCATCCAACGTTATCCATCTATCCATCCATCCATCCAACTAACGTTATCCATCTATCCATCCATCCATCCAACGTTATCCATCTATCCATCCATCCATCCATCCAACGTTATCCATCTATCCATCCATCCATCCATCCAACGTTATCCATCTATCCATCCATCCATCCAACGTTATCCATCTATCCATCCATCCATCCATCCAACGTTATCCATCTATCCATCCATCCATCCATCCAACGTTATCCATCTATCCATCCATCCAACGTTATCCATCTATCCATCCATCCATCCATCCAACGTTATCCATCTATCCATCCATCCATCCATCCAACGTTATCCATCTATCCATCCATCAAACTATCTATCTATCTATCTATCATGCAACTATCTATCCATCCATCCATCCATCCATCCATCCAACTAACGTTATCATCTATCATCCATCCAACTATCCATCCATCCAACTATCTATCTATCCATCCATCCATCCATCCATCCAACTAACGTTATCCATCTATCCAAGTATCTATCTATCTATCCATCCATCCAACTAACGTCATCTATCTATCTATCTATCTATCCAACTATCTATCCATCTATCCATAACGGCATTTCAATGAATACCATAGTATACGCTTAAAAGTATGGTACTACTATCGATATTTCCATTTCTTTTAAACATTTTGATGTTGACAAACGATGAAATCGGTGTTAGCGCGATGATAACTGCTGTCTTCCTGTTTATAGTCATAAATCTGTTCTATAAGAAACACGGACACTTCATTCTTATCTACGCATCATATATAAAAGCAGAAGATCATATACTTAATTCAAAACTACACTCCACGCAGTAAAAGTGTGTAACACTCACCTTGTTGTGCGGAAGCTGAAATCTGTTGTTGTAACGCCGAATGATGACGCAGAGTTTGTGGTTCTGTGACGCCGCCGCCGCCGCCGCCGCCGCTGCCGCCACCCAGTGGCGCGGAGGAGCAACAGCACAAACAAGCCTCAGTGAACGGGGCGCAAGCTTGCATCCCAAGAGTGCCGCACACGACCTGTGCTGCGTTCCAGTTGGTTTTTATTATGCCCTCCACTCGCTAACTTCCCTCCGTCTCGTTCACTCGGATGTGCGTCATTGCTTACGTTGCATGAGTGCCCCCTACTGGAGGAACCTTTGCAGTGGACTGAACTGGAACTGGAGCCCTTGATCACTTGGAATCCACTATGGAGTTGATTTATTATTATTTTTTTCCTTTACGAAATTGTTTATTGCAGCATTCTATATGTATATAGGTGTGTTTGGGTTGTTTTAAATGTTCTTAAAAAATAATTAAAATATCATAGAGTTGTTTGTGGTGGGGTAAATTAAACGAGATATGCGGTGACGTCACATTCGTGTTGCATTGTGGTATATGGAGCTGCCTGAAGTGTACATATGAAGTAGACTCAAAATCGAGGGAGCGAGGGTCTGTCCATATAAACTTTCCTCGTCCAAGAAGTGGTACACACTTCAAAATGGCGGCAGGGATTCCCCCGAGGGGAAGTGGTCAGGGAAGTTCGCAAGTGTGTGTCTAAAAGTGGAGTGGAACGCAGCACTGAACAAGCCTGCCGCACTCGTGTTGAAAACTGAAGCCAAAGTGTCTCGATCGCCCCCAGGTGGTTGGTCCCAGTATAGCTCATACATTTTTTCCAAAGATGGTTTCTGTCATTTTAGGTAGTTATCATCACGCTGATGCTAGTTCAAGTGTTCTTTTTTAAAATAAGTTTGGTTTTATTTAGTTATTTGATGCTATAAAAACGGGGGGTGTGGTGACATGATTGACAGCTTATCTGAGCGAAGTTGTCACCGAGGCATCAACGAACTCTTTTCGGGAGGAGATTGGAGCTTTAACTTTAATTTCTACATTTCCATAACTGTTTACTTCACACAGACATAATGAGTTGTAGTAAACAAACTGAATCTGCGGGAGTGTGGGCGGGGCCTTGATACCGCGGCGCCACTTCACGCTCACCACCGCGCAGACTTGAGCTCCAAGATGGCGGCTTCACTTCTCTACAACGGAAGAGGTCTATGGGCGCATCCAGAAAATCTTTCTTTAGTAATGATGTCCTGAACGACCGTGTTAAACTGATGTAACACTTTAAACCGATGTAACACTTTAAACCCCCAGTTTAACCATTTGGGGTCCATAAGGTTGGCAAGATTAGCAACATTCTTATCATCTTTGGCTGATGTGGCTATATAAATTATACATTGTTTCCAGTGAAATCTAGCATTTCTGTTTTACATGTGGAACAAATGTCATAATTATGAGATAAAAAGTCGAAATTATACTTTGTCATAATTTCAACTTTATGTCAATTTCGACTCAGCATGTTATAATTTCGAATTAGTATGTCATAATTTGGACTTTTTATGTCATTGATTTACATTGATTTTTTTCTTATGTGACAAAAGGGCTTCCATACATACATTTACATTTACATTTTTATCCAAAGTAACAGAGTAACACGTAGTTTATCATAACAAGTACACTGTAAAAAGTGGTATCTGCAACCTTAAAGAGCTATTTTTACCTAATTTAACACATACAATTTGTTTTGTTGGTATAAATCGACATTTAGGTTTATACAGTGGTTAAATAATATTTTTGACTTGACTAAAAACAGTTAAGATGTCATTTTTAGGTTACTATTAATGTCAGCGTATAATTCAGAAAAAGAGGAGTTACAATAAAAACACGCGAGTACAAAATAAAATACAAAACCTTTCAGAAAGTCTTTTTAATTGTATTTTCTTATAAATCCACAAGAAAAAGGCGCCATTTATATACAAAACTGTACAATTATTTGTGCAGTCTGAATATAGAAATCTAACAGCTGGACAGATGCAGAAGACAATAAACAGTGTGTGTTCATCGATCCAAGGCCACTGAGTTTTATAGTTTATACACTGATGAAGGCAAGATCTGCATCATTTAACACCTGAAAGGCTGAAAAGACACAAAATGCATTTAAACCACATTACATTCACACTGAAGCACAACGATTCAGTCTCAACCCGGATACAGACACTGTCATTTGAACTCGAGCTCAAATATGAAATTTTACTGTGTGATTTTTTCCATTGATGTCCATCAAACTCATCAAGTGCATTTTTTCATGTTTGGCACATCGGTATAATAGCATAAAGAAATCATAAAACTCAAATAAAATGGCTCAGAGATTGAAACCAGTGACCATCTCAAAAAACAGTGCGTTAAACATGCAGCTTCAGAATTACATTTAATATAGTGTTTTTTTAATGCAATGTGATTGATAATACACACCTTCGGTTACGATAAGAGGTTATTATGTTATGATTTTGCACCAAAGCATCTAGTCGAAGGAAAGTTAGTAAAAACATAAAACTGTAACATATCAAAACACCCATGTGTGATCATCTCCGCTAAACAACGAAAATATACAGATTGAACATTTTAAAAATACTTCTTATCATATTTCAGAAATGATTCTGAAATATTAGTTCAGTAACACTATGCAATCTCATTGCAATCTTGCTGTGTCTAATAATAATACTTACAGATCTTCATTTCAAAACAATAAACCTTGAAATCATCTAAAATAAATCAGACATTCGTCCGTGTTCAGTGTTTGAGGATCAAAGTTTACGTTTGCAGAAGCGAGTCGACTGAAATGACTACAGACGTTAGGTTATATATTCCCCAACGGGACAAACTGAAATGAAATCAACAAATATCAGATCATTAAATCTTAACTTTAGTATTTGACACTTATAAAATCATCTGTAAGAAGGCACAGTGATGTGATGTCATCGGTTCACTGAAATAAAAGGACGCAAAACCAACATTTCTAACAAAAGGCACAGCAGGTTCAGTCGCGTATGGCTCGTTCACACAGGAGGTTTTATTGTTTATGTACACGTGTGTCAGACGCAGTCTTTGGCTGCGGTGTTGCACCATAAGCATGCCAGGTCAACTTAAAACTACCAGGTGTTTCTGAACACACATCCTGTGTGAACCGACCATTTGGTAACAATACAAAGTTGCTTTTGTTTGGCCTCATAAAACGTAGTCAGCATAGTGTCTGATTGTTAAAGGTGCTGTAAGTGATTTTTAGGAGCTTTACTGATTTCAACCGCACACGCCCTCTGTGTCAAACCCCGCCCACTAACAGAGAGACACGTCCTCTGTGAAACCCCGCCCACTAACAGAGACACGCCCTCTGGGCCAAACCCCGCCCACCAGCAGACACACACCCTCTGTGTCAAACCCCGCCCACCAACAGACACGCCCTCTGTCAAACCCCGCCCACCAACAGACACGCCCTCTGTCAAACCCTGCCCATTAACACACACGCCCTCTGTGTAATCCCCGCCCACTAACAGAGAGACACGTCCTCTGTGAAACCCCGCCCACTAACAGAGACACACCCTCTGGGCCAAACCACACCCACTAACAGAGAGACACACCCTCTGTGTCAAAGCCCGCCCACTGACAGAGACAAACTCCCTCTGACAAACCCCGCCCATTAACACACGCCCTCTGTCAAACCCCGCCCACTAACAGACGCACACGCCTTCTGTCAAACCCCGCCCACTAACAGACGCACACGCCTTCTGTCAAACCCCGCCCACTAACAGAAGCACACGCCCTCTGTGCCCACCCCCGCCCACTAACAGAGACACACGCCCTCTGTCAAACCTCGCCCATTAACACACACACACCCTCTGTCAAACTCCGCTCACTAAAACACACAAGGCTTGTTCGACTTCATGCGGCGCTGCACACACCTATCGGGGTTTGACTTGAAGCAGTGCATGCCGGTTAGAAATTTTTGTTTAAGACAGCACCGACGGCACGTCACTGTGATGTATGGCATCAAATGGAAATTTGATATGCAATTTAAATAAATCTTACATTTAGGCCTAAATATTTGTTTTGTGTGCGTCACTATGTGACATGTGGAGCACAAAGTACAGACTGAGAGGACGGACAGCGAGAGCAGTGTGTGTGATACTCCTAAAAATCACTTACAGCAGCTTCAGTGTTGCTCAAAGCTTTTAAATATGTAACTAAACAGATGCTGAATGACCCTGAATTGTGTGTGTGCAGAGACACTCTTCAGTCGTTCATCAAGATGCCTGTTTCCTGACGGTTATAGTCCTGAGGAAGAGTCAGTGTGTGAATCATGACGACCGTCATATACTGACACACACTGCTCTACAAACTACTTGATAGTGCTGGTTAGACACCATCTATGACACACACACACTCAAACACACACACACACACACTCACACACACACATACTCTCACACACACACACACACACACACACACACACTCACACACTCTCACACACACACTCAGCAGTTTAAGACTTCTCCACGGGCGTCATGCCGATAAACGTTCCATTTTTCTCATCTTGATCGTCCACTTTGCCGCTCACAGGAGCGTATGACGTGTCTTTCTTTGCGGATGGCTAAAAAAGAGAAAGAAAAGACAATACAATTTGAAACAAACTTTATGCAAGGTCAAGAACACAAACACTTGGCTGACATATTACAAGTGTACTCGAGTAGAGCATGTTTAAGTCCTTAAACCAGTAAAGCATCATGTGATTAAGACTGTTAGTGATTCAGTTTAAGTTAAGCCTGTTTCACACACTTGAGTATTTATATTAATAATGCATGTGCATATTTAGATGCACTAGGAATCAAACCCATGACTTTCCCAGCTCAGAGCGTTCTGGCAATGTTCTATCAAAGTTACCAACAAACGTTCTTCCAGTAACATGAATAGAACATTCATTTAAAGTTATCTGGCCTTTGATAATGTTCTCAGAACGTTAGCACAAAAACATTTTTTATAAGTTGTTCATGGAACGTTCACTGGACGTTTGTATAACATTTTTTAAATGTTACTATTTGTTTTGGAATGTTCAGAGAACATTCAAATGTAACGTTCCAGAATGATACAATGGAACGTTCACAAAATCTGATGTTTTGAACATTCAGAAATACGATTTAATGCGAATCTTTCTTAGAACATATTTTTGTTAGCTGGGTTTGTGTTACTGGGTTTGAGCAGGGTTTGAACAGGAAGGCTACAGGAGTTCAGCATGTGACACAAACTTATGATATGATTGCGGAAATGAATATGCGCCACAAACGTGCGATGTGTGAAACAGGCCTGAACTAGCAGTGTTAATTGTAAGATGGTTAATGAGTGTGTGAACTTACAGGAGCACAGCGGAAAGCCTCAGCAAAATCAAAACGCTTCACTTCAGTCTAAATAAAAGCAGATCAGCACAGCATGGTGTTCATTTGCTCAGGTTAGACACAATTTTAATAAGCACAGACAGCACAGCATTGTTACTAGGTCAGTGAATTGATTAGAGAGCAGCATGTGGCGGTTAGCGACTTCAGGAAAGCGTGTGATTGAGTTATGACAGGAAACAGCGTCACATAAACCACAGTCTGAACAACAGCAGAGTTTGGATGAAACCTCAGCTCCACTAGATACAAGCTACTAGTCATTTAAAGCTGTTAAACACCACCATTTTAAAAATGTAGTTAGAGACGCTGACTAACAAAAAGCCGCTAACTACACTGAAGCTAGTGAAGAGTGCAATGTCCTTTTATCAAATGATTAGTTAAATCAAATGATATAACTAAATGTTTGTTATCTGAGTAAGGCGAGGTTTTCTCGAATGTTCTTTCAGCAACGTTAATAGAACGTTCGTTAGAACGTAAAACATCCTAACTTAGAATCCTATCCTATCTGTTTGGTAACCATGCTAAGCACAAAAAACATTTATATTCGTTTATAAAACGTTTCTTATTAGGGATTCACGATATATCAGTCACCGTATCTGTATCGTCCGATATATGTTCATTTTTGATGTTATCGTTATCGGCCACCATATCGGTATCGGCCGTTATATGTTCATTTTTAACGTTATCGTTACCGGTCACCATATCAGTATCGGCCGATATATGTTCATTTTTAATGTTATCGTTACCGGCCACCATATCAGTATCGGCCGATATATGTTCATTTTTAATGTTATCGTTACCGGCCACCATATCAGTATCGGCCGATATATGTTCATTTTTAATGTTATCGTTAACCATATCGGTATCAGCCGATATATGTTCATTTTTAATGTTATCGTTACCGGCCACCATATCAGTATCAGCCGATATATGTTCATTTTTAATGTTATCGTTACCGGCCACCATATCAGTATCGGCCGATATATGTTCATTTTTAATGTTATCGTTAACCATATCGGTATCAGCCGATATATGTTCATTTTTAATGTTATCGTTATCGGTCACCATATCGGTATCGGCCGATATATGTTCATTTTTAATGTTATCGTTAACCATATCGGTATCAGCCGATATATGTTCATTTTTAATGTTATCGTTATCGCCCACCATATCTGTATCGTCCGTTATATGTTAATTTTTAATGTTATCGTTATCGCCCACCATATCTGTATCGTCCGATATATGTTCATTTTTAATGTTATCGTTATCGGCCACCATATCTGTATCGGCCGATATATGTTCATTTTTAATGTTATCGGAATCGGTCACCATATCGGTATCGGCTGATATATGTTCATTTTTAATGCTATCATTAACCATATCTGTATCGGCCGATATAAGTTCATTTTTAATGTTATCGTTAGGGTTAGGGTCAGCTGAGACACTTCAGATGCGCACTGTTCACCATAATGGGTTTGAATTGCTTTAAATATGATTGGAATCACTTCAAAAAAGGAAAATACAGTTAAAAGTCTGTCATATAGGCTACATAACATTATAATGAGAATATTATAATTGTGTGCTTGGGACATGGATTTAATGGTGAGACTTTTGTTTTTGTAATCAGGCTCTCAAAAATTATATAAAATTTTGGATTTAGATTTATCGGTTAATATATCGGTTATCGGCTTACAAATATAAACAATTATCGGTTATCGGTATTGGCCAAAATATTCATATCAGTGCTTCCCTATTCTTAAATGTTTAAGTTGGACGGTCATCTAATTTTCAGATCATTCAGAGAACATTAAAAGTAACATTCTCATAATCAAAGTGTAAAATTATAAAATAGAATGTTTCCTAAACCTTTAAATGCATACCTCGGGTCTTTAGTGACCCGGGACGTCATTTACTACCCTCTTCCTCTTTCATTTTTTAAAGTTAGACTTCTTAGTATTCTTCAGTCTATTCATTATAAACAAAATAGCAAGAATAAAATGATAAAAGAATGTCCGTTTACTGTTTTTTTGTAAAAAAGTGTATAGGGTCGCTAGTGACCCGAGGTATGTAATAGTGTATTTATTTTTCTGCGCAACAATAATGGAATCTCTGATGACTCTAGTGCAATTCACCATTATTCCTCAAGGTGGCGATGTTTGATACACATGATGGTGTGATGTTTCACTCATAATTACCGCAGATATAAAATAAATGAATATATCAGCAAAACTTGAAATGGCTCGGTGAATTACTGCAAAGCATGTACTGTACGCAATCAAATATTCATTTATTTTTCAAATATTTTTCCTCTATTCCCTCCCTATTCTAGCTTATGTCCAAAACTTAGTATTTCAAGCACTTTTTGTGATTCTTCGCCTCTTCATGACGGATCGCTTCCTGTATTCCTCAGTTATAAGTCGCTTTGGATAAAAGCGTCTGCTAAATGAATAAATGTAAATGTAATAGTGTTTAATTGTTTTTTTTTTTTTTTTTTTACCCACATATTGCCCATTTGGACAATTCGAGTAATATAAAGTTTGTCTATATTCTTAATGAATATTAGCCGATTATTTAAAATGATTATAAATTAATTCAATATTCAGGGTTTGACTTGATAGATAGTGTAGAACATACTTTATTAAATATATTTTTTAAATCATACCCTCATTGGGGGCTGAGCCCCCCTAATAGTGAAATCCTTGGATCAACCCTGGATGAGCCAAACATTCATGCATTTAAAGGGTCTTGAAACCCTAAACCAAATTTTCTGAGATTTTAACAGAGTTATGTGTGTTGAACATCATAGAAGACAATGTGGGAGAAAACCAGTTAATTTTAAACCTTTTTGCTCGATTTTCAACTTCCGGGTTTAAAATCGTCTTCATGTCACCGCCATAGGTTGTGACGTTTTCTCGTACTATAGTACGCCGATGACTCATTGGTGTCTCATAATTATTCATGAGACTGCATGTCCTTATCCTATGAGTTGATAGGCATTTTCCTCTGACTGGCGCTTCAAACAGTGAGATCGCATACAGTAAGTGAGAGATGCATTAATAGATCAAAAACGAGTGTTTGTTTTTGCTTTGTAAGAGAGTTTCTGCGTCTTCGACACGAACGCGATTCATCCACACTGTGAGTGTAACCGCTCTTTACGGCCCTTTAACCGACCAAACGGCTTATAAAAGCTCCACAAAATAAGTCTCAAAAGTTATCAAAGATGCAACAGCGTGTTCATATATATTTTCGATGCAGAGAACAAATTGCGAATGGCTGTGCATTGAATTATAGCTGTCACAGGATATATATGTATTTGTGTAACGGTGAGCTTACAAAACCATGTGTATATTGGTGTTGCATGTAATGGTAATTTGCAGCGTGCATTTGTGGGAAGCTTTGATGGTTTTAATGAGAGCGAAATAAAACTGTCTGAATCACAAGCCGTCTCCCCTCGTCCCACAGACTCCCCCTCCACTCCGCAGCTTAACCACGCCCACTTTTGTAGCATTTTTCAAAACTGTGGTGAGAACCGACTGCTGCTGAAACGGGGTTTCATGACCCTTTAAGGGTTAATGTTTCTTTGTACGTTTACGTAACAAAGAATTTTTGAACGTTCTTAGAACATATTTTTGGTTCCAGCTCCACTGATTTTCTCAAACTCCACACATCCTTTTCTTGTTTCTTTTCTTTTCTTTTTTTCCCTACTGCAGTGACCGTGTGAATGAGAATATTGATTCATAAAGGTCAATGTGGAAGAACAGTGTTCTGTTTCCAAAACAAACACATACAAAACAGACACGGAATGATTTGGCGCATATATTAGTGTCACATGACGCAGCTTTAGTTCGTGTGAACCGCGCTGACAGCCAATGATTTGGTGGGAAAGTGAAGAGAAAGCTGGGAAGTAACAGTGATTCTACTGCTTACACACTTTATTACCTTGTTCTGATAGAAGCGTATGGCGAGGATGATGGCGACTAAGAGCAGGATGACTCCCAGAGCGACGAGGATGAGAGGGAAATGAGAGACTAGAGTCACGACCAGCAGCAGCTTCTGAATCCTCGCGGCCGAAGCGTCGTCAATCACCACCGACTGCAAAACCAATCATATTCAACAGAAGATTCAACAGTAACGGCTGATTAAATCATCCTGCCGACTCTCACCTCGTTCAGAAACAGAATGGGGAAGATGGTGCTGTTGAGATTCCTTGTCAAACTGAGGAGACAAAGAGCTTCAGCTATAAAACTATATAAACACACGCCTGTTTATCAGCAAACCGTGATTAAATATATCAGACAGGAAAACATCACTCACGGAAATCCCGTCACTCTGTCAAGATGAATGTTGATCTGGGCTCTTTTCATGGCACGAACAGGCATTCCCATAGTCTGACACAGGAGAAGAAGTCAAGATCGGAGTCAGAGTGCAATTAGCAAACTAACTACACAGGAAAAAATGCATTATAGAAAGAGACATTGATCATGCAGCGTTTCGCATTTGGCTCCTAAAGGAATAGCCTTCCTGATAAACACCACTTTAGCCAAGCATTCACATAACACTTCTCAAAAATGTACTACAATTGTATCTGATGAAACAGAACAAATACACAATCATCTTTTGCCTAAAATGCTATGAACAGCAGGTACGCTAATTCTTCTCGTTTTGCTTCCCTCCCAGCTAACAAAAGTTTTGCTAAAGATCCCATTAAGTTATGAAAAAGTTATTTCTGAACGTTGGTTATGTGAACGTTAAGAGAACATTCCATTGTATCATTCTTCAAACATTATGGGAATGTTACTTTTGAATGTTCTTTAAACATTCCGAAACAAATAGTAACATTTAAAAAAATGTAAACGCTCAACTGAAAAAATGCTAATAATGTTTTTGAACTAACGTTCTGTTAATGTTACTGGAAGAATGTTTGTTCATAACTTTGCCAGAACGTTCTCTGTTAGCTGGAGTGTTTCTGACTAACTACAGATCATTCAGCCTTTGTGATTTTTTTAGATGACGCGGATAATTGTGAAGATTTCAGACGACAGCAACATTGGATTGACATACAAAACTTAAATATTATCCTAATATTGTAATATTATCCTTATACTGTAATCATTACGAGCACAAGTTGTAATAGAGTGCAATAGACGGGTTCCAGAAGTAAAAAACTCCATTCATTTTCTCCACAGGGAAATAACGATAACTTGTAAACTGTTAAAGACAGCCGTACTGCTACGAGGTTGTTAATCGATGGTATTTGCTTACGGTAGGGGGTGCTATTACACATCTGTGTTTTCACTGTTATACGGTAGGGGGCGCTATTACGCATCTGTGTTTACACTGTTATACGGTAGGGGGCGCTATTACGCATCTGTGTTTTCACTGTTATACGGTAGGGGGCGCTATTACGCATCTGTGTTTACACTGTTATACGGTAGGGGGCGCTATTACGCATCTGTGTTTACACTGTTATACGGTAGGGGGCGCTATTACGCATCTGTGTTTACACTGTTATACGGTAGGGGGCGCTATTACGCATCTGTGTTTACACTGTTATACGGTAGGGGGCGCTATTACGCATCTGTGTTTTCACTGTTATACGGTAGGGGGCGCTATTGCGCATCTGTGTTTTCACTGTTATACGGTAGGGGGCGCTATTACGCATCTGTGTTTACACTGTTATACGGTAGGGGGCGCTATTACGCATCTGTGTTTACACTGTTATACGGTAGGGGGCGCTATTACGCATCTGTGTTTACACTGTTATACGGTAGGGGGCGCTATTACGCATCTGTGTTTTCACTGTTATACGGTAGGGGGCGCTATTGCGCATCTGTGTTTACACTGTTATACGGTAGGGGGCGCTATTACGCATCTGTGTTTACACTGTTATACGGTAGGGGGCGCTATTACGCATCTGTGTTTACACTGTTATACGGTAGGGGGCGCTATTACGCATCTGTGTTTTCACTGTTATACGGTAGGGGGCGCTATTACGCATCTGTGTTTACACTGTTATACGGTAGGGGGCGCTATTACGCATCTGTGTTTACACTGTTATACGGTAGGGGGCGCTATTACGCATCTGTGTTTTCACTGTTATACGGTAGGGGGCGCTATTACGCATCTGTGTTTACACTGTTATACGGTAGGGGGCGCTATTACGCATCTGTGTTTACACTGTTATACGGTAGGGGGCGCTATTACGCATCTGTGTTTACACTGTTATACGGTAGGGGGCGCTATTACGCATCTGTGTTTTCACTGTTATACGGTAGGGGGCGCTATTACGCATCTGTGTTTACACTGTTATACGGTAGGGGGCGCTATTACGCATCTGTGTTTACACTGTTATACGGTAGGGAGCGCTATTACGCATCTGTGTTTACACTGTTATACGGTAGGGGGCGCTATTACGCATCTGTGTTTTCACTGTTATACGGTAGGGGGCGCTATTACGCATCTGTGTTTACACTGTTATACGGTAGGGGGCGCTATTACGCATCTGTGTTTACACTGTTATACGGTAGGGGGCGCTATTACGCATCTGTGTTTACACTGTTATACGGTAGGGGGCGCTATTACGCATCTGTGTTTTCACTGTTATACGGTAGGGGGCGCTATTACGCATCTGTGTTTACACTGTTATACGGTAGGGGGCGCTATTACGCATCGGTGGCATATACGCCGATGCCGATATATCTGCGACAGGCTCATATCGGCCGATAAAATCGGCAGACCGATAAATCGGTCGGGCTCTACCTAACATGTTTGTTGTGTCTGCTTGGCTGAATACATGAAGATATATGGATGTTACTTTGACACACTCATCTCTGACTGATAACAGAATACTTCCTAAACTGTAACACTGAAACAAGCATTTTCTGTAAAGCTGCTTTAAAACAATATGTACTTTGCGCTATACAAATAAATTTGAATTGAACTGAGAATCTGCTTGAGAGTGTGTGATCACACAGCTGAAGGTGATCGTGGATCAGCTGGTGTCACTTACAGGGTTCAGATCCAGAAAGGTCTGATGGAGCTCGTGGACCGGAGAAATGCCGTCGATGGCGTTGGCGTACTTCTCATCGCCCAGATGGAAGTGAGGGAAAGACACGACTACAGGAGCACCTGTGACACACGGCAACAACATCATGAGGCTCACAGAACCTGCCTTTACATTTATGCTTTTGTCCAAAGTGACATACATGACATTCAAGACATACATATGAGCAGTTCATGCATTCCCTGGGACCCCAAAATCAGAAGACAAAAAATAATAAAATTATATTTCTCAAATCCTATACTTGCGCTGCACGTTGCATTTAACAATTTTTTGGAAGTGATTCCAATCATATTTCAAGCCATCAGGGCGAACAGTGTGCATCTGAAGTGTAACACCGGCGCTGGCGAGAGCGTCAAAATTCGCTCTGGCCGCCCTGCCAACAACGCTGTAGAAAGATTCGTGGACGCGCTGACTTAAATCAAATGCTTGGTCTTTTTTAAAACTTTATTTAAAGGGGCCAAAGCAAACAGTCATGGTGATCGGCATTTGTGCAGACTTACCACAAGCAGGGTTTAAGTTCACCTCATGAAATCATTTAAATGTGAAAGTAAAAAAAAAAACAGATCGATGGAAAGAACTTAACAATTATAGTTACATGTTTGCTAACGAAATACACTAATTAAAAGCCATTTGTGTGGTGTGGCTTTTGTGTTCATGGTTAAGTGCTAGTCTAATTTCAACATGCAGTTTATAGGAGACGTTTACTAGCCTTGGTCTTTAATTAACATTAACATTATTTGTGTGCAGCCTACATTACAATAACTGTCCTGGTTGAAGTGCAGCATTAATGCAATTGGTCTAATCTGTGTTATTCTGAACAAATGATTTGCATTCCCGCTGAAAAACAAGCGTTCTAGAGCGAAAATGTTGCCTATAAATAGTGTTGAGCGCCTTCTTATCAAACCCGCCACAGCAATGATCAACCTCTCCATTTTGCTTGGGAACTAATGTGGTAGGAACCAAAGTTTACAGGAATGCGTCCTCTGGAATCCTCTCAAGCGGAGCACTTCTACATTCTGATTGGTTTCCACCGAACCGCATCGTAGCTCATTACCATAAAGTTGACCTGATTTCAACTCTCCTCGATGCCCAAATCGTCCAAGGTGTGAACGTGGTGTGAACGCACAGTTATCCATTATTTATCGCCTCTAATATATCGGGCAAATTTTCTTATCAGGCTGATAACGATAGCATTAAAAACTAACATATCGGCTGATACTGATATGGCGGCCGATAACAATAACCTTAAAAATGAAAATATATCAGCCGATACTGATATGGTGGCCGATACCGATAACACTAAAAACGAACATATATCGGCCGTTACCGATAACATTAAAAACGAATATATATCGGCCGATACCGATGACATTAAAAACGAACATATATCACCCTATACCGATAACATTAAAAAACGAACATATACCGGCCAATACCGATAACATTAAAAACGAACATATATCGGCCGATACCGATATGGTGGCCAATAACAATAACATTAAAAATGAACATATATTGGCCGATACCGATATGGTGGCCAATAACAATAACATTAAAAATGAACATATATCAGCCGATATCGATACGGTGGCCGATAACGATAACATTACAAATGAACATATATCGGCCGATAACGATAACTTTAAAACTGAACATATATCGGCCGATACCGATAACATTAAAAATTAACCTATATCTCCCGATACCGATATGGTGGCCGATAACGATAACATTAAAAATGAACATATATCGGGCGATACAGATAACATTAAAAATGAACATTTATCGGCCGATAACGATAACATTAAAAATGAACATATATATCGGCCGATAACAATAACATTAAAAATGAACATATATCGGCCGATACCGATATGGTGGCCAATAACGATAACATTAAAAATGTACATATATCGGCCGATACCGATATTGTGGCCGATAACGATAACATTAAAAATGAACATATATCGGCCGATACCGATATGGTGGCCAATAACGATAACATTAAAAATGAACATATATCGGCCGATACCGATATTGTGGCCGATAACGATAATATTAAAAATGAACATATATCGGCCTATACCGATATGGTGGCCAATAACGATAACATTAAAAATGAACATATATTGGCCGATACCGATATGGTGGCCAATAACGATAACATTAAAAATGTACATATATCAGCCGATACCGATATGGTGGCCAATAACGATAACATTAAAAATGAACATATATTGGCCGATACCGATATTGTGGCCGATAACGATAACATTAAAAATGAACATATATCGGCCGATACCGATATGGTGGCCAATAACGATAACATTAAAAATGAACATATATCGGCCGATACCGATATTGTGGCCGATAACGATAATATTAAAAATGAACATATATCGGCCGATACCGATATGGTGGCCAATAACGATAACATTAAAAATGTACATATATCAGCCGATACCGATATGGTGGCCAATAACGATAACATTAAAAATGAACATATATCGGCCGATACCGATATTGTGGCCGATAACGATAATATTAAAAATGAACATATATCAGCCGATACCGATATGGTGCCCAATATCGATAACATTAAAAATGAACATATATCGGCCGATACCGATATGGTGGCCAATAACGATAACATTAAAAATGTACATATATCAGCCGATACCGATATGGTGGCCAATATCGATAACATTAAAAATGAACATATATCGGCCGATACCGATATGGTGGCCAATAACGATAACATTAAAAATGTACATATATCGGCCGATACCGATATGGTGGCCGATAACGATAACATTGAAAATGAACATATATCGGTCGATACCGATGTGGTGGCCGATAACGATAACATTAAAAATGAACATATATCGGCCGATACAGATATGGTGGCTGATAACGATAATATTAAAAACTAACATATATCGGCCGATAACGATAACATTAAAAATGAACATATATCGGCTGATACCGATATTGTGGCCGATACCGATAACATTAAAAATGAACATATATCGGCCGATACCGATATGGTGGCCAATAACGATAACATTAAAAATTTACATATATCAGCTGATAATGACAGGTGTGGCAAAATATAGTTTTAGGCCCTGATTATAGTATGTATATAAGGATTACATTTACCACTGACTGAATTAAACATAAAGCAATGAGTAAAGAAAGTAGTAAACTGAAACATCTGGCATTGTATACCACATACATGCTTTCTTTATTCACAAGTCAGTGACCTTGTCAGACAAGTTATTATAACGAATGTTCGTCTAACAGCAGAAATGACGTCTTCTCCTCCTCACATTGTTTTAACAATGAGACGAGCCCCCTGAGATGTAGTGGATGTTCTTCCTGTCGTGACGTTAAAGAACGAAGGAACATCGTCTCATGAAAACACAGATAGGAACTCTGACCTTGACAATGAAAACAATCAGGCGTGACCATGAGTAACTCAGATAAATTTACAGCCTCTGTTCTGAACACGAGGGGAAATTAGACTCCAGAGTTACTGGGACAGAGGTGAGAGTTTTCCAGCCCTCATGTTTGACAACACACACTTGTGTGTGTGTGTGTGTGTGGTTATTTCATACACCTGTAATATGTGAGCGCTCGAATGCTTTGGCAATATAGTAATGGTGCTGCTGAAGCTCACATGAGCACAGCATGACAGAAAACTATAAAACACAAACACAGATCTGAAAGGAAGGTCAGCAGTTCTGCATGATTCACTTCACTTTATGGATCAAAATACCCAGAAGTGACTTAAACTTGGAAAAAATGACTCATAAAAAAAAGTGAATAATGTTTGGGCACGACTCATTTCATGCCAAACAGGATGAAAGGACTCAGAATATTGAATTATTTTAGTAATTAATGCACGAACGCTCATTTCGATTACAATTTTTCTCTCCTGCTCACCAAGGCTGCATTAATTTGATCATAAATCCAGTAAAACAGTGAAATATTATTCCAGTGTAAATCAGCTGTTCTCTATGTGAATATATAGTAAAGTGTAATTTATTCCTGTGATCAAAGCTGAATTTATCATCATTACTCCAGTCTTCAGTGTCACATGATCCTTCACAAATCATTCTCATATGAGGATTTATTATCAATGTTGGAAATAGTTAGTTAAAAAGTAAAATAAAAAGTTAAAAAAGAACAGCATTTATTTAAAATAGAAATCTTTCGTAACAATATACACTACCGTCCAAAAGTTTGGGGTCAGTAATTTGTTTTGTAAATTAATACTTTTATTCAGTAAGGATGTGTTAAATTGATAAAAAATGATAGTAAAGATTTATATTTATATTTTTTATATTATATTACAACTATTTTCAACACTGATAATAAATCCTCATATGAGAATGATTTGTGAAGGATCATGTGACTCTGAAGACTGGAGTAATGATGATAAATTCAGCTTTGATCACGGGAATAAATTATTTTTTAAAGTATATTAAAATAGAAATCCATTATTTTAAATTGTAATAATATTTCACTGTTTTTAATGTATTTTTGATCAAATGAATGCAGACTTGATGAGCAGAAGAGACTCTTTCAGAAACATTAAAAATAGTAATGTGTCCAAACTTTTGACCGGTACTGTATGTATATATATGACTTCTCAAGCACACGAGAAAATAAGCAGTAAGTTAAATTAATGATATTAAATGAAAGAATATATAAAATTACTTGTTTTAGTAATTACTTATATTACTTAAATTAATCTTTTATATTATTTAATAAAATATATAATAATTATTATTATATATATTTTAGACGAGCTTTAATGCACCTTTGCGACACCCAGACACATCCAGCACGCCGTCGTCCAGGCATTTCTTCGGTGTGACACAGAATCCCTCGTTTTCCGGGTTGTTCTTCCCGCTGGCCAGCGCGGCCCGGGGCGGCGTGAATCGGTACGCAGGGATGCCCTTCACCTCCACCTCCTTCTCAAAGCGCATGTGGATGGACCTGCAGGAGCGACGACAGAAGAGCCATCAAATAATGTCATGCTTCACAATGTGCAGAATATTTACTACAGCTACAGGATTGACCAGGAAGATGACCTGAACAAGACCCTTGACCCCAGGATGCTCAAATGTTCTCTATCAAGTGAGGAAGCATTTGGAAAACATTATGTGCTGTGGCGTTTGTTTCAGGGGAAATTAGTTTTCCAGACGGACCACCTGATTAAATGATGTACAAAGGTCACACACGCCGTTCAGACGGACGCCTTTCCCTTAAAAATCCAGGTGAGGAGTCAGTGGAAAAGGACAAGGACAGCTGTCCCCTCCAGCACAATAACCCGCGGCTCTGCTGCTCATGAGCAACTAGGGTAAAAGTGCCTTGAAAACATGCCAGGCTGGAGTCCGTACTCGCAAAACCATGTGTGAGCGGCCAGTCACGCCGAGACAGATGGAGTTCTTTCCTCACCGAACAAAGATGGGCGGTTTAGGTCAGAGATCCCGCTGGAAATAGATGGAAGGGTCAGCAGGACACCAGGTAAAAGGTCAAGGGTGACCAGAGACACATTACATGGAGTATTAAAATAAGAGCGTGTGTCACTCGTCATACATCATCAGCTGAGAGGAAACTGAACCGCATTACTCTGATATATTTCAAATGAGTCTATGTATTTTATGAAGTTATTTATGTAAAACAAAATTAAGGAACAGGGAAAAAAGATTTAAAAAACAAACATGCAGAGGGGAAATCAAAAACTGCATTACTTTAAATACATTATAAATAATCTGAGAATTGAAAAGTTATTATAAATAATAAATTAATGATAATACATTATATATTCATGAAATTATTACTATATTATGAAAAGGTAAATTTTTTTAAAATCAAAATGTTGAATAAATAAATAACAAAAATTGATAATAGGTTATATAAAATAATATATAATACATAAACATTAAATAAATAAAATAATGAATTATATAAAGTTATATTATTAAGTATATACATTTTATGAAGTTATTTATTTTAAAAAGTAAAAAAAATATATTTTTTTAAACTCAGAGGGGAAATTAAAAATGGAAACTCATTACTTTAAATAAATTAAAAAATAAAATTTAAATATTGAACAAATAAATAATAGATTTTTTTAAATTATATATAAATGTTAAATAAATAAATGTTAATGCATTATATAAAATTATATTATTAAAAATATAAATGAAATATTGAGTAAATAAATATCAGATTTAGTAAAATTATATATAATATATATAAATGTTAAATAAATAAATGATAATGCATTATTTATATTATTAAATCTATATATTTTATGATATTTATTTTAAAAATTGAAGGAACAGGTTAAAAAAGATTTAAAATCAAACATACAGAGAGGAAATTAAAAATGGAAATGCATTATTTTAAATAAATTGAAAAAGTATAAATGTTAAATAAATAACAGAAATAATTGATAATAGGTTATATAAAATAACATATAATACATAAATATTAAATAAATAAAATATGCATTATATAAAGTCATATTATTAAGTATACATTTTATGACGTTATTTATTTTAAAAATTTAAGGAACAGGTAACAAAAAATATTTTTTTTAAACTCAGAGGGGAAATTAAAAATGGAAACGCATTACTTTAAATAAATGTAAAAAAAAAACAGATTTTGTAAAATTATATATAATATATAAATGTTAAATAAATAAATGATAATGCATTATATAAAATTATATTATTAAATCTATATATTGTATGATATTTATTTTAAAAAGTGAAGGAACAGATTTAAAAAATATTTAAAAACAAACATACAGAGGGCAAATAAAAAAGGCGTTATTTTAAATAAATTGAAAAAATATAAATGTTAAATAAATAATATATTATATAAATGAGAATGCATTATATAAAGTTATATCACTAAGTCTGTACATTTTATGAAATTATTTATTTTAAAAAGTTAAAGAAAAATTAAAACCTATTACTTTAAATAAATTAAAAATAAATTATTTTGAAAAAGTTAAAGTAACAAAAAAAAAATGTTGATGTAAAGTATTCAGCTGTGAGTGCTAGAGCAATTTATTCTCTTGCTTAAACCTGCAATCATGTTGTAAAATCCCAGCAGGCCGTACATTTCTGTAATATTGCAGTGATATTGCAGGGAATGAGAGTAAAGTTTTATTCCCTCACGGATGTCAGGAGGTTCGGACCGTTGCTTCAATTCCATCTCTCATAAGTGGAGGAGAGGTGGAGAGGAATCATGAAGGGAACTGCACACATTCGGCTGATGTTCAATCATATCTGTACATCACTACTCTGGCTTTATCATCTACAAACCTATAACTGTACAAACACATCATCAGCTCCTCTTGATCCTGTTTCTTAAAAAGACATTTAGAATTAAGGCTATGAAAACATTTCAATAATAATAATAACACTTCATACTTCTCTTGTAGAAATATTCCATAATAATAATAATAATAATAATAAAACTGTATATATCTCTTGTAGAAATATTCCATAATAATAATAATAATAAAACTGTATATATCTCTTGTAGAAATATTCCATAAATAATAATAATACTTTATATATCTCTTGTGGAAATATTCCATAAATAATACTAATAATAATAATAATACTTTATATATCTCTTGTAGAAATATTCCAGAAATACACCATAAATAACAATAATAATTCATGTTTCTCTTGTAGAAATATTCCATAAATAATAATAATAATACTTTGTATATGTCTTATAGAAATGTTCCATAATTATTCCATAAATAACAATAATAATTCATGTTTCTCTTGTAGAAATATTCCATAAATAATAATACTTAATATTTTTCTTGTAGACATATTCCATTAAAAATAATAATAATAATTTATATATTTCTTGTAGAAATATACCATAATAATACTTTATATATCTCTTGTAGAAATATTCCATAATAATAATAATAATAATAAAACTTTATATATTTCTTGTAGAAATATTCCATAAATATTCCATAATAATAATACTGTATATATCTCTTGTAGAAATATTCCATAATTAATAATAATAATAATAATACTTTATATATCTCTTATAGAAATGTTCCATAATTATTCCATAAATAACAATAATAATTCATGTTTCTCTTGTAGAAATATTCCAGAAATATTCCATAAATAATAATACTTTATATACATCTTGTAGAAATATTCCATAAATAATAATAATACTTTATATATCTCTTGTGGAAATATTCCATAAATAATACTACTAATAATAATAATACTTTATATATCTCTTGTAGAAATAGTCCAGAAATACACCATAAATAATAATAATAATAAAGGTTTCTTTTGTAGAAATATTCCATAAATAATCCATAAATAATAATACTTAATATTTCTCTTGTAGAAATATTCCATTAATAATAATAATAATAATAATAATAATTTACTTCATATTTCTCTTGTAGAAATACTCCATAAATAATAACAATTTACTTCTTGTAGACATATTTCATAAATAATAATAATAATAATACTGTATATATTTCTTGTAGAAATATACCATAAATATTTAATATATTATAATAATACTTTATATTTCTCTTGTAGAAATATTCCATAAATAAGCAAATGGTGTTGGATTATACTTGCGATTCTAAACTGCTTTTATCCACAAATGAAGAACAAAAATTAAGAATAAAACCAGAGAAAAAACAAACGTTTAACAGAGTGCACATGTATAGAAGGATAGTTTTAACATTAAACCAGTGTCAGAATGTCTCGGTGTGACGCAGGAAGCTCAAAGAACGGATTGTCTAAATGTGTACATATATATCTCTGAAGTAAGAAAGACGGTGTTGCTGGTGGAGCAGCTGGAGGGAAACACCAGCATCCACAACATTTCTAGGAAGTTCCCATGAAACAGCTTGAACAGATGAACTTTCCACTACATTACGACATGTTGTGGAGGTCCGGATGCCGTGTGATTTACTGAGACCTCCACCCTCAAATAACTGCACGTATGTGATATGCTGCCAACACACGGCGTGAAGAACAACAGGTACCGCACCTCCGTCACACATAGTGCTCATTTTGACAGCAAATTTTGATTTAGTTTCAGTCATAGTCTTTTGACTAAAATGCCATTTAGTTTTAGTCATATTTTAGTCACCTGAATTGTTTTAGTTTTAGTCTAATTTTAGTCGACTAAAATCTAATGTGTTTAGTTCAATTGTAATGCATTAATTGAGCATTTAAGCATTACATAACCGACTGGTCCTTGAATACATGTCAAAACTGACATTTTGACATAATTGTGTGTTTTTGACCGTTCAAACGCAAAAATATACGAAAGAGAGCTCAATTCACTTTTTTGTTTGTTTTTTAAAAACATCTATATAGTTTTTATAATGTTGTATTTCTGTTTTAGTTAGTATATCAGGTTAAGATAAAGCTTCACATGAGTTTAACATTTATTTAATTTCACGTAATGAAGATTTTTAATGGTTTTAGTTAACTGTTATAACCCTGATACTTTATTAAATAATATGTGTCAAATACTGTTCTTAGTCTTTCCTCTGTCTGACTATGAATTAAATGGGAATGAAATTGAATACAGTTTATTGTGTAACCAAAAAGTCATGCATACATATAATGCATGACTTTTAATTATAAACAAGCTCGAAATACACCGGGACTCTTATTTTGAAATGCCTTACTATTGCTCATTCAGGTTCAGATGAGGGAGATAAAATATGCATCGTTACAACCGTCTAAAACATATTACTATATAAACATCGTAAAGTAAACATTGTCATTATTCCTCAGCATTTGTTCATCAACATTGCCTGCCATAAATGTGTGTTATTCATTTATTGAGCCGCTCTGAAGCGCTGTCGCGTGAGCCTGTAGAAGCACAACAGCGCCGTGTTTTCCCGCGGTTAGATCCGCACGTTACAACTCAAATGTGCTGATCTAATAATCATAATCGTGAATCATAATCACACACTGTTTGTCCATTGGTCAGAGGAGAACTGAGCGACTGAGCCTGGTTTCTCCCAAGGTTTTTTTCTCCATTCTGTCACCTGATGGAGTTTGTTTATTAAGTGTGCAGGGCGACCACCCAGTAGAGGGTTTTTTTCTCCATTCTGTCACCTAATGGAGTTTGTTTATTAAGCGTGCAGGGCAACCACCCAGTAGAGGATTTTTTTCTCCATTCTGTCACTGATGGAGTTTTGGTTCCTTGCCACCGTCACCCCTGTTGCCTTTGGCTTTTGGCTTGCTTAGTTGGGGACACTAAATATTCAGCTATATTACTGATCTGCCCGCGTTGACACTATATGATAATTGAAATGAGCTGGATGACATCACTGTTTTCTCCAGAGCGTCTGTACAGCCGAATCAAATTCTGTTGCATTATTTTCCTGTTTAACACTGTGAAGCTGCTTTGAAACAATCGGCATTGTAAAAAGCGCTATATAAATAAAGGTGACTTGACTTGACTATTACACAGGACATCAGTTCTGACGGGATCTCTTCCCTAATCGTCCCTCCCTAACATTTTCCTCTCGTTTTTATTCGTTGACAAAAATGATTCTCGAAAAAGTAGAAAAGTAATTTTCGTCAGATTTTGTCATCCAAAACTGGTTTTTATTTAGTTATCGTCTCGTTTTCGTCAGTGAAAAAAAGTTTGTGGACGAAAATTATTACGAAAATTATTCGTCAACAAAATTAACACTGGTCACACCCCAACATCAACAACAACATCTGCATGACTTCATAAAGCCGTCATCCGGTTCAAGGCTTCAGACTTTTACTAATCTAATCTAAAATTGTTGTCTGTGTGTAAATGTGAGTGATCATGTGACCTGCAGAGGTCGGGGGTGAAGACGTTGAGCCGCTCGTCTTTGCTCAGGAACAGGTGGAAGCCGCTGCCGTCCGAGCCGTTGATCATGTTACTCTGGTTGGTTTTCCAGAAGGACAACATCCTGAGACACGGAGCACATGACATCAACCATCTCTCCACCACAGCGCTTTATCAAATATAATAATTCAGTACAACCGGGCCTTTACTTTTGTCCCTTCCAGGTGTAAATGCGGCCGAGGTCCAGGTAGTTCTGCTCTCCGGTGTGATACACAAACTCCCCGTCATCACTGCCGTTTTTCTGACAACACAACAACAATACAGAATATAATATTACCAACACTCTCACAACAGATTCATGATGTTTTAAATTGTTTTTTTATTACTTGTGCAATGGCATTTGAAAATGAAATGAAATTAATTATTTGCTGTTTTTATGAAAAATTAATTGTTAGAATTAATGAAGATTTTATTAAAGATGTAATAAATTCTTCAGTGTTTTACTGTTATTTTAGGCCAAATTAAATGTATGTGGTTTAATGATCAATATACTTCAAAAATGTTGTCATCCAGTTTTTCATGATCTGTTGACATTACAAAATGTATTATAATACAAATTCTAAACATATTTCAATATATTATATTATATTATATTATAAAACAAATGATAAAATATCAATTGTCTATTAATCAAATATAATATAATTACAAAATATTTAAATTTAATTTTATAAATTAATATTAAATATATTATATTATATGTTACTATATTATGTTATTATATTATAAATATATATTTATATTAGATTATTTTATAAAATATATTATAAAATATAAATTGTATATAAATGTTTATCAGATATGAATTATAACATAATTCAAATTTATAAAATTAATTTAATTTAATTGTATAAATTACTATTAAATATATTATGTTACTATATTATATTATAAAATATAGTATATAAATATACATGTTACTATATTGTACTATAAAACAAAATATTATAATACAATATAGTAATAATAATATAATATATTTAATAGTAATTTATACAATTAAATTGAACTTATTTTATAAATTTGAATTGTTATAATTCATATTTGATAAACATTTATAGACAATTTATATTTTATAATATATTTTATAAAATAATATAATATAAATATATATTTATAAGATAACAATTAAAAAAATATTTTATAAAACAATTATAATTTATTTTAAGTTTGGGGCAGATCGGAAATTGTACGCCCGAGTTATAACAACTTCCTGTTTCATGGCGTAAATCGCATACATTAGCACTTAGCCAAGTTTTGCTTGATTTAATGTGTTTCTAGCATGTTTGGGACATGATGGCATATTTAAATGTGTTTCTGGGAGGGAATTACAGTGTAAAACATGCCATTTCCTGTTGCCCACAGGTGGCGCTATGCCTGTCACTGAATATTGGCGTGTAGATGTCTTCAGGTCAGGACTCTAAGAAAACATGTGAAGTTTGGGGCAGATCAGAAGTTGTATGTCCGAGTTACAACAACTTCCTGTTTCATGGCGAAACATCGAAATTTGTGAGGCCGCCACGGACACGCCCTCCAGGGAAAACTCAAGATCTTCACAATTTAACATCACAAAGGCCTTTAGATTAGACTGACCAAATGTGATGTTGATCTGGTTAAATCTCTAGGAGGAGTTCGTTAAAGTACAACATCTGGAAATGGCAAAATTTGCAACAATTTTGCAAAGAAAATTCAAAATATCTGACTTCCTGTTGGTTTTCAGATTTCGTACCAGGAGACTTTTTTGTAGGTATTGGGCTGTTACATGTGTGTACCGAATTTCATACCTGTACGTGAAACGTAGCGGGAGGGGCACTTCGTTGAAATGTTGTAGGTGGCGCTATCGAGCAATTTTGCCATGCCTAATTCTGAAACTCATATGTAGATGTCTTCAGGCCAGGACTCTGAAGTCTGGGGCAGATCGGACATTGTATGCCTGACTTACAACAGCTTCCTGTTTTATGGCGAAACATCAGATTTTGTCAGGCCGCCACGGACACGCCCTTCAGCGAAAACTCAAGATCTTCGCAATTTAACATCGCAAAGGCCTTTAGATTAGACTGACCAAATCTGATGTTGATCTGGTTAAATCTCTAGGAGGAGTCTGGAAATGGCAAAATTTGCAACAATTTTGCAAAGAAAATTCAAAATATCTCACTTCCTGTTGGTTTTCAGATTTCGTACCAGGAGACTTTTTTGTAGGTATTGGGCTGTTACATGTGTGTACCGAATTTCATACCTGTATGTGAAACGTAGCGGGAGGGGCACTACGTTGAATTTTTGTAGGTGGCCCTATCGAGTCATTTTGCCATGCCTAATTCTGAAACCCATATCAGACGTAAATTTTCACCACTTCTGACGCGTGTGCAAAGTTTCATGAGTTTTCCAGCATGTTTAGGCCCTCAAAAATGCGATTCATTTGGGAGAAGAAGAATAGGCTGAGCAATTCCAATAGGGTCCTCACACCATCGGTGCTCGGGCCCTAATAAATTAATGTTAAATACACACACACACACACACACTCACTCACTCTCTCTCTCACGCACACACACACACACACACTCACTCTCTCTCTCTCACACACACATACACACACACACACACACACTCACAAATATGAAACCCTGAAGCACTGATGTGTTTTGAGGCCGCTTCTCGTGTGTGTGTTTGCTCGGTCTCCTGTTACAGCAGATGTGTGTGTGATCAGTCTGAGACTCACGTTCAGCAGTAGATGTGTGTGTGATCAGTCTGAGACTCACGTTCAGCAGTAGATGTGTGTGTGATCAGTCTGAGACTCACGTTCAGCATGAGGCCGAAGTATTCGTCCGTTTCTGGCTTGATGGTGCGCAGGCGGCTGAGCAGCGGGTCCTTGAAGCCCCAGAGCAGCTCGTTCACCGTGTGCGTCATGAACATGGTGGTGCCGATGGAGCCCATGTACATGGAGATGCCGGAGGAAACCCAGAATCCCGCGCCTTTGATCCGGTTCATCACGGCCTGTTTGAAGAAACCAGAGCGTGAGATCCAGACCAAGTAGAACAACGAACCGTCAGCGGCTTTAACTGTGTCCTCACCACCGCCGGGATGTTCACGGTCGTCACCAGATCCACGCTCGGGTCTCCAACTGACTTCTCACGCACAAAGACGAATATCTTTTTGGTATAAGCGGCGACCTTCGTCCCGTTCTCCACAAACGACACGTTGTGTTTGGGCCTGTACTCTCTGGAACGGGTTAGAAACACCAGTGAGTTCAGCATCAAACCAATAAAACAGCACTGGCAAACACAAATGGCTGCATAATGCAAATGATGATTGCAGGAAACATGATCTATAAGTACAGGATGTGGAGTAAAACTGAATTACTGATGATTCATTCTCTATGGCCCAACATCAGATCAGATCGATTCCTGCTGAAGTGTTTTCTGTTTGCTCTGAATTACCCAAGTTCAGCGCAAACAGAGCAGCCTGGAGGAGCAGAGGTCAGCCGCGCGAGCGTCCTTGGTTCGGCGGTAGAGACGGTGCTCTCTGCTTGTTAAGTTAACGGACACAGACTTTGATATTTGTTTAAGGCGTGTCATGAAGTCCTGCAGGCGTGACGAGAGCATGACTGCAAACATTCGCTGGAACTGTCATATTCACAATCCTTCAGTAAAGACACACAGTGTGTGTGAATCAGCTGACGGAAGTAAACCTGAGTGTTATTTACCAGTAATATAATTTTTTTTTACATATACACACACAATTTAATATTATATAAATGTATTATTTATATATTTTAAAAATTAATATTAAATATATTATACTATATTTTATCTATTGATTTATGTAAACACATTTCTGATAAATATAATTCATAATATATTAATTTATATATTGTATTTATTTTATTACATTAATAAATATTTTACATTTTATAATTTATTATATTAATACATATATAATTTGATTTATTATATAATTATATATTTATACATATTTATATATTAATTGTATAAATATTACATATATTATATTATAATATATTTTATTAAATGACATGTTACTATATTATATTATATGTTGCTATATTAAATGATAATACAATAGAGTAACAATAATATAATTAAATATTTTATAAAATATATCAAATATAAATTGTCTATAAATGCTTCTCAAATATACATTAATGTTAAATACACACACACACACACACACACACATATTAAAATAATAAATATATTAATTATATATATATATAAAATGTAATTTATTATATATATATATATTATTTAAATATTTTATAAATTAATATTAAATATATTATATTATACTATATTTTATCTATTAATATTAATTTATGCAAAAATATTTTGATAAATATAATTCATAATATATTAATATATTTGTTTATATATTGTATTTATTTTATTATAATAATAAATATATTTATTATATATAATTTAATTTATTATATAAATATATATTTATACATATTTATATATACATTTTATAAATGAATATTACATATACCATATTTTATTAAATTACATGTTACTAATTATATTAACAATAATATAATTAAATATTTAATAAAATAATTCTAATTTATTTTATAAAAAAAATCAAATATAAATGTTTCTCAAATATAAATTAATGTTAAATACATACACACACAAATAATATAGTAAATAATATATATATATATATATAATAATAAAATAATAATAATAATTTGTTATATTTATATAGCGTTTTTCTGAGGACTCAAAGCGCTTTACATGGAAGGGGGGAATCTCCTCAACCACCACCAATGTGCAGCACCACCTGGATGATGCGACGGCAGCCATATTGTGCCAGAACGCCCACCACACACCAGCTGATTGGTGGAGAGGAGACCGAGTGATGAAGCCAATCAGTATATGGGGATGATTAGGAGGCCATGATGGACAGAGGCCAATGGGCAAATCTGGCCAGGATGCCGGGGTTACACCCCTACTCTTTTTCCGAAGGACATCCTGGGATTTTTAATGACCACAGAGAGTCTCATCCGAAGGACGGAAAATGACAATATAATATACAATATAGTAACACAAATAAATATATTAATTATATATACACACACACACACACACACAATTGAATTTATTATACAAATATATATTATTTATATATTTTATACATTAATATTAAATATATTATTTTACACTACATTTTATCTATTAATTTATGCACAAATATTTTTTATAAATATATATATATATTAATATATTTATATATTGTATTTGTTTTATTATATTAATGAATATTTTACATATATATAAAATATAAATAAATATAAGCATGTAAAATATTATTATTTTGATAATATTATACATAATATTTTATAAATATAGATGTATTTTCTGGGACCCTTTCAATGATAGACACGGACTGCTGTTGTTCACGCTGCTGACTCATGACTGCGCTGCACAGTTCAGCTCTAATCACATCAACTCGTTTGCTGATGACACTGCAGTTGTGAGCCTCGTCAGCATCAGCGATGAGCCGGCGTACAGGGAGGAGGTGAGCCAAACCTCTCCCTCCCATCCTCACCTCCTTCTACAGAGAGCGTCCTGACACCGTCTCACTGCACAGCCTCCGACCGCAAGACCCTACAGCGGATCATCAGGGTCTGTCTACCCACCGTCCACCATGTGCATAAACCATGTTTTGCACTTGTCTCACACTGTTGTGTATTTGCACTTTATGTAGTCTTGTGTACTGTTCCTTGTTGCAACATGGTCCTGAAGAAACACCATTTCATTCCATGTGACCCTGGACCACAAAACCAGTGATAAGGGTACATTTTTTTAAATTGAGATTTATACATCATCTGAAGCTGATAAAATAAGCGTTCCATTGGTGTATGGTTTGTTAGGATAGGACAATATTTGGCCGAGATACAACTATTTGAAATATCTAAATATTGAGAAAATCGCCTTTAAAGTTGTCCAAATGAAGTCCTTAGCAATGCATATTACTACTAATAATACATTTATGGTAGGAAATGTACAAAATATCTTCATGGAACATGATCTTAATATCCTAATGATTTTTGGCATAAAAGAAAAATGGATAATTTTGACCCATACAATGTATTGTTGGCTATCGCCACAGATATACCCGGGCGTGCAGGTTTTATGGTCCAGGGTCACACACAGAGGAATGACAATAAAAACGCACTTAACTTGACTTCAGTTCAGTTCAGTTTTGAGTTCAGATGCATGATGGGATTGATGCTGAAGACACAAGACTAAAGAGAGTAATTTCCGGAGTGCTGTGATATTAGCACAGCTAAAACGTCAGATAGCAGCTGTTTTACGACGCAAGTGGGACGGGTTTGTGCTGAGATCCGCACCGGACTCGAATCTCTGACCGTAAGCACTGTGTCACTGAGCAAATGCAGCGGCTCTCATCTCATCCTGCCTCTGTCACATGGCCAAAGCAAACCGAGTCACTGCGCTAGCCCGATTTGATGTTGTTGCATTTCTGAACGTGTCTGACCACAATTGACAAAACAATGCAACTACTAGTAAGTGTTGCTTACTCAGCGTTGCTTTATGGGCATTAAACTTCTTCTACTGTCTTACCTAACAAAACAAAACAACAAAAAACATAACACCAAAACATAACGTTAAAAAAAATGTCCACCTATTTCAAATTAAAAACTGAAGTTGCTCCCTTAAATTTTTAAGTACAATCTAATTGTCCATACAAGTCATTTCAACTTAAATTATATTAAACTGACTTAAGCATTGAGCTGAATCTCATATAACATAAAAAATAAGCATCAATTTCGATGAGTTAAAGCAATGTTAAAACTGAAGTTGTCATGATTATATCATTTTTTACAGTGTATGTTGTTTTGCTGTTATGTTATATTATGTTTTATGATATGTTGTGCTGTTGTTTTGTTTTATAACATAAAAACATTACATAAAACATGTTAAGTTTGGTTATGTTATGGTTTATGTAATGTTATGATAAAAAACAGAATAACATAGCAAAACATAAAACATACCACAAAAAACATAACGTTATATTTTATGTTGCTTTGTTGTTTTATAACATAACATAAAACAGCAAAACATAACGTTGTTATATGTAATGTTTTGCTATATTATGTTGTTTTACAACATTAAAAATATAACAACATAACATATCATTAAAAACAACAGCTTAACATGTTATGTTATTTTTTGTTATGTTGTCTATGTTTTATGCTATAAAATAAAAAACGTAAAATAACAGCAAAATATAAAACAGCATGTTATGTTGTTTTAATAACACAAAACATAACATAATATAACATAGCAAAACATAACATGTTACGTTTTGTTAAATGTAATGTTTTGCTATCTTATATTATGTTTTATAACAAAAAGCAAAACAAAAACATCACATTACGTTTTGTTATGGTTTTGTTTTCTTTTATGTTGTTTTATGCTGTAACATCATAACATAACATAACATTTTGGACCAATGAGGTCTGACTGTGGGCGGAGCTTCCCAGTGCAATGCCAAACAACCAACAATGTGAGGAAGAAAAACGCCCTGCCACTTATGTTGACTTGTTTTCATTATTGTATGAAAGCCGTAGCGTCCGCCGTGTGTGTGATGTACCTGTATGTGTACGGCCCCATCTCGGAGAGACGAGGTTTGGCTTCTCCTTTCAGGAAGGCCTCAGGGTTGGTGACGTTGAAGAAGAAGAACTGCATGAAGACCGGAGGCGGCGGATTCTTCCATGTGCCAAACACTTTACTGCCTTCTGTCAGCGTGATCTCCTGAACACACAACATCTCGAGATTCAATAGGGATATTTTACATCGAGTCTGTTCATGTTTAGTACAATGAAACGTTGAAGAAATCAACTTGCTGGTCACGACTGTTTCCTGAAAACGTATTGTCGTAAATTTGTCGTTCAACCACGTTGGTTAAAGGAGGGTCTAATGCTATTTCATGCATTCTGACTTATTTACACAGTTAAAGAGTTGATTCTCATGATAAACATGGACAAAATAAAAAATAAAAAAAGCGAGTTGGACGTATGGCGGAGTATTTCTGTGCCAAATACACTCCTTTAGGATTCGGACAAGTTTCTGAAAGTTTTTTTTTTCCAAGTATGGCCCTGTATGACATCATAAAGGGTGGAATTCCTTATATGGGCACTTCTTCCAGATAAGCCATCGGCGGCGCTGGCATTGTGTGTTTAGAGCACGAAATCAACAATGTCACTAAAGAAGTGTGTTTCTGGTTCAGCTTCCCAAATAACCCAGCATTAAGGGAACAGTGGATGCAGTTTGTGTTTCCGGAGTTCTGCAAGTTTGTGTGTTTGTTCCCGGTCATGAGTGGAAACCGCAGGCGGTGAGTGAAACTGCATCAAATGTGTGTTTTGTTGGCAATCGGCGCGTGAGTGCATATAATGTGAACAACACCAACGTATAGTGAATCGAGAGTTATCCAGGGATAATGCCATGATGTGTGTGTGTGTGTGTGTGTGTGTGTGCTCGTGACTCTTTAGCTCCGCCCACTGCACGCCTCCACGGACTCGGCTGTTTTCTGAAAGAATCGGTACAGCGTATCTGTCTTTTATAAATATGATAAACTAAAGACTCTTGGGAGATATGAAGGATCAAAATCAAATCAAGTCACCTTTATTTATATACCGCTTTTTACAATGGCAATTATTTCAAAGCAGCTTCACAGTGGTAACAGGAAAATAATGCAACGGAATTTGATTCGGCTGTACAGCCGCTCTGGTGAAAGAGGTGATGTCATCCAGCTCATTTCAATTATCATATAGTGTCAATGCGGGCGGATCAGTAATATAGTTGAAATTTAAGTGTCCCCAACTGAGCAAGCCAAAAGCCAAAGGCGACGGTGGCAAGGAACCAAAACTCCTTCAGGGCCAGAATGGAGAAAAAAACCTTGGGAGAAACCAGGCTCAGTCGGGGTGCCAGTTCTCCTCTGGCCGACGAACAAATAGTGTATGATTATGATTCTGGCACATTACAGGTCAGAAGTCATATTAGATCAATAGATATTCGTAGGATTATTCGAAAGATTGGAGTCGTCACGCCAGGGACGGGTTTAATGAGGATGTCGTGTCGATGCGGCATTTACAGGGGGGAGTTTAACTGACACTATTGTCTCTACAGACACTTCAGGGATATGGTCGTCATGTCCAGGCTAAGGTCCACCATCTGGTCTGGATACGGCCCGGATCCGGCCGACTGCAGTAAACCTCGGGATAAACAGAGAGACTAACATTAGCGTAGATGCCATTCTTCTTATGATGTAACGAGTACATCAGGTGTTATGGGAAGTGTTCCCGGTTCCGGCTGACCTAGTTAATGCAGCCTAAAACAATCATTTAACTGATTTGAATAATAGAAATTAAAAATGTTTTATGTGTATGCCATAGTAAAGAGATGTGTTTTTAGTCTAGATTTAAACTGACAGAGTGTGTCTGCTTCCCGAACAATGCTAGGAAGACTGTTCCAGAGTTTAGGTGCTAAATAGGAAAAGGATCGACCGCCTGCAGTTGATTTTGATATTCTAGGTATTATCAACTGGCCAGAATTTTGAGACCGCAATAAACGTGATGGAGTATAATGCGTTAAGAGCTCGCTCAAGTACTGGGGAGCTAAACCATTTAGTGCTTTGTAAGTAATCAGCAAGATTTTAAAATGTATACGATGTTTAATAGGGAGCCAATGCAGTGTTGCCAGAACCGGGCTAATATGGTCATACTTCCTGGTTCTAGTAAGAACTCTAGCTGCTGCGTTTTGGACCAGCTGCAGTTTATTTATTAAGCGAGCAGGGCAACCACCCAGTAGAGCATTACAATAATCTAGCCTTGAGGTCATGAACGCATGAACTAACTGTTCAGCATTTTGCATTGAAAGCATGTGCCGTAATTTAGATATATTTTTAAGATGGTAGAATGCAGTTTTACAGATGCTAGAAACGTGGCTTTCAAATGAGAGATTGGTATCAAAGAGCACACCCAGGTTCCTAACTGACGACGAGGACTTGACAGAGCAGCCATCGAGTGTTAGACAGTATTCTAGGTTACTACTTGTGGAGTTTTTTTGTCCAATGATTAAAAATTCATTTTTTTCTGAATTAAGTTGCAGGAAATTACTAGTCATCCAATTTTTTATATCAGCTATGCATTCTGTTAATCTTGTGAATTGGTAAGTTTCGTCAGGGCGTGAAGAAATATAGAGCTGAGTATCGTCAGCATAACAATGAAAATTAACGCCATGCTTCCTAATAATATCTCCCAGTGGTAGCATGTACAGGGTGAAAAGCAACGGTCCTAGCACTGAGCCCTGCGGTACTCCATACTGAACTTGTGTTCGGTGTGACATCTCTTCATTTACTGCTACAAACTGATAACGGTCAGATAAGTATGATTTAAACCATGCCAATGAAATTCCACTAATGCCAACATAATTTTCGAGTCTATTCAAAAGAATGTTGTGGTCGATAGTATCGAATGCAGCGCTAAGATCGAGTAACACTAACAGAGATATACAACCACGATCGGATGATAAGAGTAAATCATTTGTAACTCTAATGAGAGCAGTCTCAGTACTATGATACGGTCTAAATCCTGACTGGAAATCCTCACAGATACCATTTCTTTCTAAAAAAGGATCAACACTACTCTATAGATACTCAAGATTAACATGAGACTGGCAGAAACTGTGTGTGATATGTACCCTTTAATGATGTCACGCAGGTGGTGGAGTAATAACTTCTTTTAATTCATCAGAATTGATGCCATATTTTTTTTGCTATAAATTATGGCAAATGGGATTTTAGGACTAATTCTCATTTTGCTTTATGTCCAGATTTAATCATAGGCTTGTTCTTACATACTACAGCACGTACACACATGTGCAATGCCGCTTTAAATCTCCTGACAGACTAAAAGATGTAAATAACATTTGTTTATATTCAAAATGAAACACATATATATATATATATATATTGTACTGAATGTCAGGTTGCTTATTTTGCTTAAGATAAGTATTTATTAAGTCCACATGTCATGCAAATAATAAACTCTGCTTCTAACCACAGGTCGAGAGCTGTCATCCACTTCACACACCTTTGTGATACTATAGTTTTGGGAAACACTGCTGATAACAGCAGAACTAGCCATGCTTTCGGGAAGCTCACCCGTCAGCTTTGAGCTCATTTATATGATCTGCTCCTCAAACGTATAGCAGTTAAAATACCAAAAACATAACATAGCAAAGCATAACATCTGAAGTTTTATGTTATTCTATGTTTTATGTACTATTATATGTTGCAAAACATGTTCTCTTTTGTTATGTTGTTATTTTTATGTTTTCTAAAATAAAAAACACCATACCATGACATGTTTTGTTGTTATATGTCATGTTTTGCTGTGTTTTATATTTTGCTGTTATGGTTTTTGTTATAAAACAACATA
>CM077183.1:1222945-1380445 GCA_039654105.1 Coreius guichenoti
CGATCCATGGAGGCCCCACCTCGCAACTTACAGGACTTAAAGGATCTGCTGCTAACATCTTGGTGCCAGATACCACAGCACACCTTCAGGGGTCTAGTGGAGTCCATGCCTCGACGGGTCAGCAAAAGGGGGACCAACACAATATTAGGTCATAATGTTATGCCTGATCGGTGTAGAACCACATTGAACATTTTTGGCATAACGGGTTCTTTAAAAGAAGCCAAGAACCCTAGAGAACCACACTGAACCCTTTTAGGCATACTAAAAAGTATCTGATCTATTGTTGTGGCATCATCCATCTGCCTATAAACGGCACGTAAAAACAAACAAAACAAAACATGAACCAGAATTTATGCAGATAGTCTCACAAACTATGTGGACGATCTAGATGGGCGGCATGTATGTGATTTACTCTTCCAAACATCTGCTGAACATGATAGCAGATGAAAGCAGAGGTTTATCTGATGTCTGGGATATAATCAACAGACGCCTCTAAACATGGGCGGCTCCATGCCCGGAGCGTCTGACCGCTTCAATCAGGACGACCCGCGCGCCGTTATTCTGGGCTGTGGGTTGAACTTGAGACGGTAAATTGCTACTCTGGTGAAAGAACTTCCTCTTACACTAAAATCAGCATTATTGCTGCACTCAAAGAAAACTAGAAATGATTTTCACTCAGAAATTGCATTAAATAACTACAAAGTACTTTGAAGTAGAAAGATTAAAATTGTATTTTCTTTTACTTCAAAGATTTTCTGTGCTGAAACGCAATGACCGTCACACTAAATGTTAGGCTGAAGTTGCATTAACTAGGGCTTTACGACTGACCAGCTGAACATACTGTAAAAGGATCTTTTGCAAATGAGCCGCGGTGAAGACGAGTGTTCATGGGTGGAAAAAACAACACACACACACACTCACAAATCACTGTGACACACATCACATTCAGAAAACGCACACAATGTGTTTCCTGTTCCTGCAGCCGATGACATTTCCATACAAACAGAGCATTGGGATCTGCTGTTAAAGCTCAAGACGGTTTCAGAAGTCAATATGAGCGGTTTACTTCATAAACTCCTGCTGATCTTCAGCAGATCGTTCTCTACATTGTCTGACAAACCGTCATGTGATGTGATCTGCAGGCGTGACATTTATGTGAAGCGCTATAAGAGGAAGAGGAATCGTAGCACGTGGACGCAGCTGCCGAATGTAGTGAAGACAGAAACACGGAGCACATGTTACACGTCAGTCTCTGAGACACATGCTCGCCTCTGACGGCTTCAACACATTCGTGCTTGTTTCCCGCCACTGCATGTTTGTGAGTTGAAGAAATGGTAATAATTAATTAAAGTAAAATGTAAATAAATAAATAATTAAAAAATAAAAACAATCAATATAAAACACTTGCTAAAAATTAAATAAATCATAAAAAAACTCAAAATAAATAAAAACACTTACTAAAATTTAAATAAATATTTAAAAAATAAAAATAGCCAATATAAAACACTTACTAAAAATTTGATAAATCAAAAAAATGTAACATTAAAATAAATAAATAATTTAAAACAAAAAACACTTACTAAAATTTAAATAAATAATAAAAAAATAAAAAATGGTCAATATAAAACACTTACTAAAAATTAAATAAATCATAAAAACTTCAAAATAAATAAAAACACATACTAAAACTTAAATAAATATTTAAAAAATAAAAACAGCCAATATAAAACACTTACTAAAAATTAAATAAATCATAAACATTTTTATAAATAATTAAAAAATAAAAATACTTAAATTTAAAACACTTACTAAATTTAAATAAACCATAAAAGTTTAATTTAAACATAAAAAATAATTAAATTAAATAAATCATAATTTAAATAAATAATAAAAACACTTACTAAAAATGTAAATAAATTACAAAAATGTAAAAAAAACACTTAAAAAAATTCAAGACTAAAAATAATCAATATAAAACACTTACTAAAAATTTGATAAATCAGAAAAATGTAACATTAAAATAAATAAATAATTTAAAACAAAAAAAAAATTATATAAAACAATTACTAAAATTTAAATAATTAAAAAATAAAAAATGGTCAGTATAAAACACTTACTAAAAATTAAATAAATCATAAAAACTTCAAAATAAATAAAAACACATACTAAAATTTAAATAAATAATAATAAATAAAAAAAAATGGTCAATATAAAACACTTACTAAAAATTAAATAAAAATCATAAAAACTAAAATGAATAATTACAAAATAAAAATAATCAATACAAAACACTAACTATAAATTAAAATAAATAATTAAAATAATAAAAATAAATCAATATAAAACCCTCATTAAAAATTAAATAAATCCTAAAAATGTTAATAAATAATTCAAGACTAAAAATAATCAATATAAAACACTTACTAAAAATTGGATAAATCATAAAAAATGTAGAATTAAAATAAAAAAAAGACTTAAAACTAAAAACAATAAATATAAAACACTTACTAAAATTAAATAAATCATACAAATTTCAATATAAAACACTTACTAAAAATGCAATGAATCATAAGAATGTAAAATAAAAATACGTATAATATATTGTAAAAATCATTTTAAATATTATACACTTTTAAAATGACTGTAAAATTACAACATTTGGCTGACAAAGTGCACTGTCATCAAGCAGCAATCCAGTCTAAACCTCACACAAAGCAAGACACAAACTCCTCGAGCCTCTGATGAATGGAGATGAAAACACACTCTTACCCTCTTCAGCTTGTTGTGGATCAAGGTCTGGAAAACTCCGGACACAAACAGGGTGACTCCCGCGACCAGGAGAAGAGCGCCGATGATCCCAGACGAGAACATGCAACAGGAGCCTTTCCTCATGGTGCAGGTGTAGAGAAAGCTGAGGCTGATGGAACGGAGTCTGATCTGGACGTGTGTGTGAGCTTCTCCTCCTAAACACACACACACACACACACACACACACAGGGCTGAAAGTTCAGCACTTGCAGCAGATTTGCATGAGATAATAAATCAGCTGCGGCGTGTTCGCTGCGAGTGGCTCCTGTAAGAGTATTTGCTCCAGGAGCTCTTCAGAAGAGTAAACGCGATCCAGCGGGCGGCTCAGTATTTGAATGAATGAGCGCAGTGTGAGGGGCGAGCGTCATCGAGAGTGGGCGGGACTGAGAGAGAGAGAGAGAGAGAGAGAGAGAGAGTGTAGGAGGGTCGTGTGTTTGGATTCTTGTACATGGATCAAGGTGACCGAACAGATTTAACTGGACCTTCTGTTGTGTGTAAACTCACAGGTCTCGTCAAAACACATTCAGATCACATTTCACCACCAAAATCAAAAGCAAACTTTTTTTGCAAATAATATTTGTGTTGATTATTTTTTTCTTACGAACACAAACAACCGCCTTTTCTTCGCTGCATTTCTCTAATCTAGTTGTCTAAGAAATTATTAATATTTTTTGGCTCTTTGGCAGCTTGCTTAATGCATAAAAGTGCATGTAAAATATACAAAATACAAACCAAATGCACTAAAAATAAAGGATATAACAAATGTGATGTGCATAAAGCAACACTGTGGAACATTATGACCATTTATAAAAAATAAATAAATAATTTTTTTTTTTTTTTAAAAAATCTATTTAAAACGCTTCCTAAAAATTAAATAAATCATAAAAATTTAGGTAAATAATTTAAGACTAAAAATAATCAATATAAAACACTTACTAAAAATCTGATAAATCATGAAAATGTTAAATTAACATAAATAAATAATTTAAAACTAAAACAATAAATATAAAACACTAAAAATTTCATAAATCGTGAAAAACGTCAAATTAAAATAAAAAATATATTATAATATATAATAAAAATCACTTTAAATATTATACACATTTAAGATGAATGTAAAATTACAATATTTGGCTGACAAAACAAAACTTAAGCCTAAAAAATTATCAATATAAAACACTTACTAAAATTTTGATAAATCATAAAAATGTCAAATTAAAATAAATAAATAATTTAAAACTAAAACAGTAAATATAGAACACTTACTAAAATAAAAAATACTTATGAATAATGTAAAAATATAAAATATTGTAAAAATCATTTTAAATATTATACACATTTAAGATGAATGTAACATTGTTTGGCTGACAAAAAAGTTAACAAAACACAATTTTTGCATTTCTCTAATCTAGTTGTCTAATAAATTATTAATATTGTTTGGCAACTTGATTAATGCATAAAAGTACATGCAAAATATACAAAACACAAATCAAATGCACTGAAAATAAAGGATATAACAAATTTTGCATAAAGCAACATTATGAAACATTATTTATAAAAACACATTTTCCCTTCAAATCCTCATGATTATTATAATGCATATAGATATGCGATTCTCATTATTGTCAATAATACTGTCATATTTGATTCTCATTATTAAATTATATTTATTTAAATCAGCATAAATTAATTGCAGCGCATCAAATACTAGCACAATGTGCAAGTTCTTTATTTATTTATTTTATCTTTATTTATTTACTTTTTTACGTTACAACCATGAGAAAGAGAGGGTAAAATGTGTTTAATTATCATAAAAAAATGTCACAATATAAACTGGTAATAAAATAGGTTTCCTTTTCTGTGATTTTAATGTTTCATGAAGACGTGTGTGTTTATATTCATGCATTTGGGGGAAAATGTGCAGTATTGTGTGATGCATTTTCCTGTTTCTTTTAACAGGACATAAATGTTTGATGAAATACTCAAATATTTAGCAAAACACGCTTTTCCACACGGAGCTGTTTAATCAAACGTCCAACGAGACAAAACAGCTGCAAACTTCATGAAGTCAAGGACCCTCTCTCTCTCTCTCTCTCTCTCTATGGTCAGAACTTCTCATTTTTCATGGCCTCTGTGGCATTTCATGGTCATTATTATGAAATGTGTGAACTTTGTACCATGTCACAGGGAAGTATGTGACCTATATGTGTCATATAGACTAAAGAAGAAGATCCGCCCTGACCTCTCCACGCCGGACAGTGGAAAACATCTGCGGATCTGGGCGTGGACGGACCGCTCAGGGAGAGAGCGAGCAGGAGTGGAACATGTTTGAGACAGAACCGCATGTAAAGGTCAGTGAGCACAAACTCACCAGAGTTAAAGGGTCAAACGCCGACAGATTTAAAAGAGGACTGATGTTGTTTCTGTGCTCTACTAGAGCAGGTTTTCCTGCTTGAATGTTGATTATTTCCCTCATATTCTCCATTGTTGCGGCTCCTCTCTTCCCAGTCTGTCAGTAACGCTCTGTTTAGTTCCTGTCTCTATGAAGCCCCTCCTTCTGAAATGCACACTGTGCTCTGATTGGTCAGCTGGAGCGGTGTGTTGTGATTGGTGTTTGGGAAATGCCCCGCCCCTTACCATAACCGCCAGTTTCAACACACTACTAACTAACTCAACCAGGCCCCGCCCCTTTATTCTGCGTATGAATTATTGAAATGAGGAATATTGAAAACTCAAGACTACAATGGAGGCGTTTCAGGGAGTTCAGAAAGTTTCTACAGTGCTTTAGACAATACAGACGGTTTCAAAGCAGCTTCACAGAAGTAAACAGGAAAATTAATGTTGTAAAATTCATAAATTATGAAACAATTATCATTGTAATTGTCACTATTCAGATCAATTCAGTTCATGTTTTGTTCTCATCTGATACTGTCAGTGCAGTCAAATCAATAATATTACAAGTGCATCACACTTCCCATAGTGCATCCTGGTGCCATGTGTTCCCCAGGTAAGCGACGCACACGCACCCGGCCATCCACGTGATGTAAAAGAAAACGTGATTCATCAGACCAGGCCACCTTCTTCCATTGCTCCGTGGTCCAGTTCTGATGCTCACGTGCCACTGTTGGCGCTTTCGGCGGTGGACAGGGGTCAGCATGGGCACCCTGACTGGTCTGCGGCTATGCAGCCCCATACGCAACAAACTGCGATGCACTGTGTATTCTGACACCTTTCTATCAGAACCAGCATTAACTTCTTGAGCAATTTGAGCTCCAGTAGCTCGTCTGTTTGATCGGACCACACGGGCCAGCCTTCGCTCCCCACGTGCATCAATGAGCCTTGGCCGCCCATGACCCTGTCGCCGGTTCACCACTGTTCCTTCCTTGGAGCACTTTTGATAGATACTGACCCCTGCAGACCGGGAACACCCCACAAGAGCTGCAGTTTTGGAGATGCTCTGACCCAGTCGTCTAGCCATCACAATTTGGCCCTTGTCAAACTCGCTCAAATCCTTATGCTTGCCCATTTTCCTGCTTCTAACACATCAACTTTGAGGACAAAATGTTCACTTGCTGCCTAATATATCCCACCCACTAACAGGTGCCGTGATGAAGCGATAATCAGTGTTATTCACTTCACCTGTCAGTGCTCATAATGTTATGCCTGATCAGTGTATGTTTGTGTATAATTAATAAAATCAACTGTGGTTAACACAGGCGTGCAATCAATTTGTCATCTATACAACATTATATAGGTATACATTTAGTTATATAACACAGCTAAATCAATTTGTTTGCGCTCAGAATTATGGATTTTAAATAGCTAATATTGTTTTCGCCAAAAAAATACAAACCCGATTCCAAAAAAGTTGGGACACTGTACAAATTGTGAATAAAAAAGGAATGCAATAATTTACAAATCTCATAAACTTATATTTTATTCACAATAGAATATAGATAACATATCAAATGTTGAAAGTGAGACATTTTGAAATGTCATGCCAAATATTGGCTCATTTTGGATTTCATGAGAGCTACACGTTCCAAAAAAGTTGGGACAGGTAGCAATAAGAGGCCGGAAAAGTTAAATGTACATATAAGGAACAGCTGGAGGACCAATTTGCAACTTATTAGGTCAATTGGCAACATGATTGGGTATAAAAAGAGCCTCTCAGAGTGGCAGTGTCTCTCAGAAGTCAAGATGGGCAGAGGATCACCAATTCCCCCAATGCTGCGGCGAAAAATAGTGCAGCAATATCAGAAAGGAGTTTCTCTGAGAAACATTGCAAAGAGTTTGACGTTATCATCATCTACAGTGCATAATATCATCCAAAGATTCAGAGAATCTGGAACAATCTCTGTGCGTAAGGGTCAAGGCCGGAAAACCATACTGGATGCCCGTGATCTTCGGGCCCTTAGACGGCACTGCATCACATACAGGAATGCTACTGTAATGGAAATCACAACATGGGCTCAGGAATACTTCCAGAAAACATTGTCGGTGAACACAATCCACCGTGCCATTCGCCGTTGCCGGCTAAAACTCTATAGGTCAAAAAAGAAGCCATATCTAAACATGATCCAGAACCGCAGGCGTTTTCTCTGGGCCAAGGCTCATTTAAAATGGACTGTGGCAAAGTGGAAAACTGTTCTGTGGTCAGACCAATCAAAATTTGAAGTTCTTTTTGGAAAACTGGGACGCCATGTCATCCGGACTAAAGAGGATAAGGACAACCCAAGTTGTTATCAGCGCTCAGTTCAGAAGCCTGCATCTCTGATGGTATGGGGTTGCATGAGTGTGTGTGGCATGGGCAGCTTACACATCTGGAAAGGCACCATCAATGCTGAAAGGCATATCCAAGTTCTAGAACAACATATGCTCCCATCCAGACGTCGTCTCTTTCAGGGAAGACCTTGCATTTTCCAACATGACAATGCCAGACCACATACTGCATCAATTACAACATCATGGCTGCGTAGAAGAAGGATCCGGGTACTGAAATGGCCAGCCTGCAGTCCAGATCTTTCACCCATAGAAAACATTTGGCGCATCATAAAGAGGAAGATGCGACACAGAAGACCTAAGACAGTTGAGCAACTAGAAGCCTGTATTAGACAAGAATGGGACAACATTCCTATTCCTAAACTTGAGCAACTTGTCTCCTCAGTCCCCAGACGTTTGCAGACTGTTATAAAAAGAAGAGGGGATGCCACACAGTGGGAAACATGGCCTTGTCCCAACTTTTTTGAGATGTGTTGATGCCATGAAATTTAAAATCAACTTATTTTTCCCTTAAAATGATACATTTTCTCAGTTTAAACATTTGATATGTCATCTATGTTGTATTCTGAATAAAATATTGAAATTTGAAACTTCCACATCATTGCATTCTGTTTTTATTCACAATTTGTACAGTGTCCCAACTTTTTTGGAATCGGGTTTGTATATTATTGCAAATATTTGCATTAATTCTTGCATTGCAAAACCCTAGAGTAACTGAATATTTTTTAACTTCTTCATCAACAGCTTTCTGAATTTTTCATAATCAAAAAATTCAGCTCAAGATTGTGTTTTTCATTGTGACATGATTTCATGAAGTCTATTAAGGTCAAGTTGGCATTTCAGAAGAGTTGTGAGTCAGAGAGCTCGTGTGTGTAAGAAGTGAGAGGTCAGATCAGAGGTCACGCCCTGTGTTTGCTCTTTCACCTGAATTCTCTGCGGTCATGTGACGCGGCGTCCAGAAGAACGGAGCACTTCCTCTTCACAGGTGATTAGAGTCAGACATTCCAGAACAGCAGGAAACTGTTACCGCGGTTACCCCTGGCCTCCATGCAGCCCATAATCCCAGCGGCACGCCTCTCAGTGAAGGGCTGAAGGAACATCTGATCATCAGGCGATGGCCAGAGGGTTTCAGACGTCTGACGCCTCCTGCTGGTGGACATGAGCGACGCGTCAGAGAACATCAAGAGAGTTTTGGGTTACTACTCTGAAATTTTATATAAAAACTGAAATAATATTTTCTTGTAAAATATACTCAGTATACAGCGTATTTCCATTAGCAAGTTAAGATTCCTAACAAAACTAAACAAATGGGATTCACATGAGGAGGAGGATCAAAAAGCTCATGATCATCTTCACGGAGCTTCAGTGGTGAGGATGGTGTTTGTATTCTGTTCACTGTGTGTGGAAGCGACAGTTATTCAAACAATCCAGCGCTGTCGTCAAGGGGACGAACAGGAATGTCCCAGGTCCTGTGACGAGGGGCCCCACTAAGGTCCTTTACAGTAGAGTCTGATTACTGGGCACAGGAGGGGGTCCCATAATAATGAGCTCTCGCTCCCGGGAATTAAAGTGACGCTCCAAAAGAACCCGTGAGTCTATTATATATATATATGAACACACAAATCAAAATTAACTGGTTATTTTATATTACAGGACATATTTTTTGTATAAAATTCTCAATTTTCTCAAGATTCTCTTATTACTTCAGCAAAAATTGAAGGCAGAACAACAGATATAACCAAGATATATAAATAATTTATATTTAAATACAAATAATTAATTAATTTTATTATTAATAATTATTACAAATATTATTGATTAATATTAATATTATTTAATATAATAACATTTTATATCATTTATATAAAAAAATACAAAAAATGTACACATTATATAAAAAATATATATTTAAAAATGCATATAAAATATGGAAAAATACTAAAAATTAAAATACTAATAAAGTAATGAAAAATATCTCATTATGATTACTATAATGTGGAATATATAAATATTTTAAATTTAAATACAAATTAAGTTATAAATTAATTCACATTATTATTATTTAATACTAATATTATTAATATTAATATAATTTATATGTATATAATATCATACAAATGTATATAAAATATGCAAAAATACTATAAAAATTAAAATATTAATAAAGTAATAAAAATATCTCATAATTACTATAATGTGAAATATACTGTATATAAATTAGGGCTGTCAATCAATTAAAACTTTTATTTGCGATTAATCGCACTTATGTTGCGTGATTAATGAGCATCGTGAATTAAGCATACGCCATTTATCTCATTAAACACATTCATTTTGTCATCATTTGCTATATCCAGCAAAGTAAATAATCAGATTGAAGGGTGATTCTCACAAAACTGTATTTTCTGCAAGCTTCAAGAATCATTGGAGACTCCAAAAGGACACCAAATAACCAAATATAAGGAGTCCATATAATTCTATTATGTAATAAATGTATACACACCTAAGCACCCATGACAAAAAAACATTACATAAAAAAACGTTACAGAATTCACAGTGTATAATGTGTGTACAGAGCAACAACAAGATTTCTTCTGTCATTTATTTGCGTTAATTGCGTTAAATTATTTTAACGCGTTAAATTAATCGCATGTGTTAACGTTGACAGCACTAATATAAATACTTTGAATTTAAATACAAATTATTAATTCATATTATTATTAATTAACACAAATATTATTGATTAATATTATTTAATATAATCTCATTTTATATAATTAATTTATATATATATATATATAAAATAATGTAATCTCATTTGATATCATTTATAAAAAAATAATAAAAAAATAAATAAATATATTTAAAAATGTACATAAAATAAGCAAAAAATACTAATAAGGTAATGCAAAAATATCTCATTCTGATTACTGTAATGTGGAATATATATAGTTTCTATAAGAAAAGTTTGTTTCTGAAAGAGTCTCTTCTGCTCATTTATTTGATCATAAATACAGTAAAAACAGTGAAATATTACTCCAGTGTAAATCAGCTGTTCTCTGTGAATATATAGTAAAGTGTAATTTATTCCAAATTTATCATCATTACTCCAGTCTTCAGTGTCACATGATCCTTCACAAATCATTCTGATATTTTTAAAATAATATATAGTTTTTTCACATTAAATGGGATCCAAAGTGTGTTTTGATCTGAAGTCAAAACACATGTGCTCTGATGCATCTGGTGAAGCTCCGCCCACTCCCCTGTCAATCATTCACTGTGTTTAGCAGATTCTGAGCTTACATTCACTCACGTTCTGAAGGTGACGCTCTGAGTTTGATCAAAGGAGCACGAGAACCCGTTAATAGCAATGGAAGCTAAGGAGGATGAGGGCCTCTATATCAGATCCTCCTTTGTGTTTGCTTTCAGGAGGAGACGCGTCTGTTTGATTCACACGTGACCGTGAAACAACAATAGACGTTTAGGGGCCCAGATGAGATACATGAAACAAACAGGGGCCCGTCTGTTCAAGTCATTTAGGACTAACCCGTCTTTCTATAGCAGTGAGGAGTTTTCCAGGACAGGAATGTCTGTATTCCCTACAATCCCAGACATTAAACACACAAACACGCACGCACTTGGGGGTCCTGTAGTTCTGGGGGTTAATTTTGGGAAGCGCTTCCCGGTATTCAGAAAAACAATGATGGGAACACCAATGTAGTATGTAAAGACAAAGATGTATATATATATATATATATAGAAAAACACTAAACATGAGCTCACGGTTATTCGGAACTCCTTTAAACTAGTTCTAAGAAAAACACGTTCTAAGAACGTTTTGCAAACGTTATGAGAGCGTTATTTCTGAATGTTTTTCAAAACGTCCAGTTCATTTAAAAACTTTTTTCTTGGTTATTCCAGCGTTAAAGGAACATTCCATTTTATTATTCTTCAAACGTTATGGGAACGTTACTCTTGGATGTTCTTTGAACGTTCTAAAACTTGATGAATGATCCAGAAAACGTTGATGTATAAAGAATGTTTTTGTGCTAACATTTTGAGAACATTATTAAAGACCAGAAAACTTTTGAACGGATGTTGCATTAACGTTACTGTTACTGTCATATTGTTATAATTAACACAGGTTTAGAATTTATAACGCTAATTAATCAACGAATTAATAATTAATATTGAACACTATAAGTACATCTAATCTTACCTGATTACGTTAAAAACGATATATTAAAAGCTGGATATATAATAGCATACGTCCTACTTTTCCAGCGTACATACAGTACACTCATATATATATACACTCACCTAAAGGATTATTAGGAACACCATACTAATACTGTGTTTGACCCCCTTTCGCCTTCAGAACTGCCTTAATTCTACGTGGCATTGATTCAACAAGGTGCTGAAAGCATTCTTTAGAAATGTTGGCCCATATTGATAGGATAGCATCTTGCAGTTGATGGAGATTTGTGGGATGCACATCCAGGGCACGAAGCTCCCGTTCCACCACATCCCAAAGATGCTCTATTGGGTTGAGATCTGGTGACTGTGGGGGCCATTTTAGTACAGTGAACTCATTGTCATGTTCAAGAAACCAATTTGAAATGATTCAAGCTTTGTGACATGGTGCATTATCCTGCTGGAAGTAGCCATCAGAGGATGGGTACATGGTGGTCATAAAGGGATGGACATGGTCAGAAACAATGCTCAGGTAGGCCGTGGCATTTAAACGATGCCCAATTGGCACTAAGGGGCCTAAAGTGTGCCAAGAAAACATCCCCCACACCATTACACCACCACCACCAGCCTGCACAGTGGTAACAAGGCATGATGGATCCATGTTCTCATTCTGTTTACGCCAAATTCTGACTCTACCATCTGAATGTCTCAACAGAAATCGAGACTCATCAGACCAGGCAACATTTTTCCAGTCTTCAACTGTCCAATTTTGGTGAGCTTGTGCAAATTGTAGCCTCTTTTTCCTATTTGTAGTGGAGATGAGTGGTACCCGGTGGGGTCTTCTGCTGTTGTAGCCCATCCGCCTCAAGGTTGTGCGTGTTGTGGCTTCACAAATGCTTTGCTGCATACCTCGGTTGTAACGAGTGGTTATTTCAGTCAAAGTTGCTCTTCTATCAGCTTGAATCAGTCGGCCCATTCTCCTCTGACCTCTAGCATCAACAAGGCATTTTCGCCCACAGGACTGCCGCATACTGGATGTTTTTCCCTTTTCACACCATTCTTTGTAAACTCTAGAAATGGTTGTGCGTGAAAATCCCAGTAACTGAGCAGATTGTGAAATACTCAGACCGGCCCGTCTGGCACCAACAACCATGCCACGCTCAAAATTGCTTAAATCACCTTTCTTTCCCATTCTGACATTCAGTTTGGAGTTCAGGAGATTGTCTTGACCAGGACCACACCCCTAAATGCATTGAAGCAACTGCCATGTGATTGGTTGATTAGATAATTGCATTAATGAGAAATTGAACAGGTGTTCCTAATAATCCTTTAGGTGAGTGTATATTCTTTAATATTTATAACGATTTTTATATCTTTATCATTATTGTCCTTGGTGTGAACGTGCCTTAAGGCATTAAGATATTACAAACATCGACATCAAGATTTTATGTAAAGCTGCTTTGAAACAATGTGCATTGTGAAAAGTGCGTTATAAATAAATCTGACCGACATATAGGATGAATCTCAGTGTTTCTCCTCGGAGGGAAGGTTCACAGAATGAGAATGAGTCTACACATGACACGTATACCCTTTACCTGAACTCTCTGAGATCATGTGATGCAGCAGAACGGAGCACTTCTTCTTATCGCCGGAGTCAAAACATTCCAGAACACCAGGAAACCCGTAGCCGTGGTTACCTCCATACAGCCCATAATAGCCCTGAACTCTCAGTGAAGGGTGTGTCTGGATCAACAGCATCTAAATTACAGACAGTAATGACATCACTAATTGCACATAAATTTAATAACTTGACGTGCATTAACACAATATGATTTTGCACTCAAAGGGCATTTTGAGCAAATCAAATGTAATAGACACTGATTCTGGTGAAGCGTCTGACCTTAAACATAAATATATTCAGTGTTGGTGGTAACGCATTACAAGTTACTTAATCAGATTACTTTTTTCAAGTAACTAGTAACGCATTACTTTTAAATTTACAATAAAAAAGTTACAAACAAGAAAACCCAGTCAAGAAAAAGTAACACAAAAGTAACGTAACATTACTTTCCATAAAAAGTAACTAAGTAGCATAATTAGTTACTTTTTTAGGGAGTAACGCAATATTGTAACGCATTACTTTCAAAAGTACACTGTAAACCCCAATAAGTTGGCAAAACTCAAAATAATTGAGGCAATCAGTTGCCTCAAATTTTTTAAGTTAAGAAATGTAAAGTTTAAGTAAGCAGAACTTAATTTGTACTTGTACATTTTAATCAGAAGTGGACAAAGTACACAACTCCATTACTTGAGTTAAAGTAAAAGTACTACTGGTCAAATATTACTCCATTACAAGTGAAAGTTTTAAAGATAGATTCTTACTTAAGTAAAAGTAGTTTGCTTAAGTATCAAAAGTAAAAGTAAACGCATTATTTACGACTACCTTGAACTCATTTCAATTCATGTTTAAAAGTTACAAAGCTCTTATCAAAGTCTAAATCATACTAGAAAAGAAAGGTTTCTGCATTGTGTTTATTTGACAAGATTATGCTGAAACATATTTCTGAAAGGACTTCAGGTAACATTATTAGCCCAACTATGGTTTTTTGCATGCTAACTAACGTCACTGTTGAACTTTACCTATGCGTTAGCGCTGTATCCACAAGGCTATGGCAACTTGGTGGGCAAATCCATTAAAAATCATTTGACCGATCATACTTCATACCAGTGTTAATTTTAACTGCAAATTTTGATTTAGTTTTAGTCATAGTCTTTTTACTAAAATGCCATTTAGTTTTGATCAAATTTTAGGCATCTGAATTGTTTTAGTTTTAGTCGACTAAATATCATAAGATTTTAGTAGATTAAATCGACTAAAATTCAGTACTTTTGCTCTGGCGTCTGAGAGGCGGCTTTCTGTGTGCGCATCCGGACTGAATTGAGCTCTTTCGTCTCTTTTCCAGACTTATCCAGACATTCACATTTTTGAGCAACTCAAATGTGCGCATCTCACGCAGGACATCAGTTCTGACCGGATCTCTTCCCAAATCATCCCTTCTTTTCAGAAAACTGAAACATACTAATTATGGGTGCGCGCCAAGGAACTGCCACCTTCTATTTTGCCATCGACTGATTGGTGTTCAAAAAATGCTGGGAAATCATTAAACTTCATGTGACCCAACAAGAGTGATTACTGATGGGCTGTCTGCAAAAAAGCCCAATCACGTTTTAAAGAAGAAAAAAAGTCATCCATAGACTTTCAAAGCGGCTACACAGAAATTACTTTCTACTTCGAGGACCTTTATAGAAAGGTAGTGGAGTAAAATGTACGATATTTGTCTTTCAAATGTAGTGAAGTAAAAGTTTCCAGAAAAAATACTACTCAAGTAAAGTACTCAAAAAGCGTACTTAAGTACAGTACTCAAGTAAATGTACTTTGTTACTGTCCACCTCTGATTTTAATTGCTCTGAACTTGAAATATTTGAGTAAGCTAATTCATACATTTAACTTAAAAATATCATGTAATCTCAAATTTTTAGTAGTGGAAACTTTGGGATCCCAAAATCCCAGCCTTTCAGTTAAATTTAAGTTAGTCTAAATTAAAAGAAACAAGTTCATGAAACTCAAAACAATGAAACAATTCAGATTACTTAAAATGTGTGAGTTGAGAACTCAAAAGAAAAAGCAAGTTCTAAATACTCATAAAAGTTCATTTGAAAACTCATTTGTTTAATTTGAGTTGGCTCTACTCACACCAATTCATTATTTTGAGCGTTAGGGTTTACAGTGTAACTTTCCCCAACATTGAATGTAATAATAATAAAGATTTAGAAGGTAAAAACCGCACAAGCTCATAATTACTCAGTTTCTCTTAGTTCAGGTTTAGTAACACTACTAGTAATACTGGTAGTCTAAAAGTTGACAATAATAAAGCATTCAATAATAAAGCATTTTACATTTAAAAATAATAAAGTGTCACTGACACTTTATTATTTTTTAGATTACTTTCATATTTTAATATCTGTACTCTAAATTGTATTTTTTTTATTTTTTTTATTATTATTATAGGAAAACTTTACATTTATGTGAAAACGCCTTTGTTTTATCACAGTGTTAATTTCGTTGACGAATAATTTTCGTCATAATTTTCGTCAACAACCTTTTTTCACTGACAAAAACGAGACGATAACTAAATAAAAACCAGTTTTGAATGACAAAAACTATGACGAATAAAAACGAGAGGAAAATGTTATGGAGGGACGATTAGGGAAGAGATCCCGTCAGAACTGATGTCCTGTGTAACAGATGCGCTCATTTGCATTGTAACGTGCGGATCTAACGGCGGGAAAACACGGCGCTGTTGTGCTTCTACAGGCTCAAGCGACAGCGCTTCAGAGCGGCTCAATCAGTGAATAACACACATTTATGGCAGGTTATTGATTATGAACAAATGCTGAGGAATAATGACAATGTTTACTTTACGATGTTTATATGGTAATATGTTTTAGACGGTTGTAACAATGCATATTTTATCTCCCTCATCTGAACTTGCAATAGTAACGCATTTCAAAATAAGAGTCCCGGTGTATTTCCAGCTTGTTTATAATTAAAAGTCACGCATTATATATACGTTTTTGGTTACACAATAAACTGTATTTAATTTCATTCCCATTTAATTCATAGTCAGGAGGAAAGACTAAGAACAGTATTTGACACATATTATTTAATAAAGTATCAGGGTTATAACAGTTAACTAAAACCATTAAAAATCTTCATTACTTGAAATTACATAAATGTTAACTGAAATAAAAAAAATTAAATTTGAAGCTTTAGCTTAACCTGATATACTAACTAAAACAGAAATACATTATAAAAACTATATAGATGTTTTTAAAAAACAAACAAAAAAGTGAATTGAGCTCTTTTTCGTGCATTTTTGCGTTTGAACGGTCAAAAACACACAATTATGTCCAAATGTCAGTTTTGACATGTATTCAAGGACCAGTCGGTTATGTGATGCTTAAATGCTCAATTAATGCATTACAATTGAACTAAACACATTATTTAATTATTAAAGCTCTTAACGCATTATACTCCATCACGTCTATTGCGGTCTCAAAATTCTGGCCAGTTGATAATACCTAGAATATCAAAATCAACTGCAGGCGGTCGATCCTTTTCCTATTTAGCACATAAACTCTGGAACAGTCTTCCTAGCATTGTTCGGGAAGCAGACACACTCTGTCAGTTTAAATCTAGACTAAAAACACATCTCTTTACTATGGCATACACATAAAACATTTTTAATTTCTATTATTCAAATCAGTTAAATGATTGTTTTAGGCTGCATTAACTAGGTCAGCCGGAACCGGGAACACTTCCCATAACACCTGATGTACTCGTTACATCATAAGAAGAATGGCATCTACGCTAATGTTAGTCTCTCTGTTTATCCCGAGGTTTACTGCAGTCGGCCGGATCCGGGCCGTATCCAGACCAGATGGTGGACCTTAGCCTGGACATGACGACCATATCCCTGAAGTGTCTGTAGAGACAATAGTGTCAATTAAACTCCCCCCTGTAAATGCCGCATCGACACGACATCCTCATTAAACCCGTCCCCGGCGTGACGACTCCAATCTTTCGAATAATCCTACGAATATCTATTGATCTAATATGACTTCTGACCTGTAATGTTGCCAGAATCATAATCATACACTATTTGTTCGTCGGCCAGAGGAGAACTGGCACCCCGACTGAGCCTGGTTTCTCCCAAGGTTTTTTTCTCCATTCTGGCCCTGAAGGAGTTTTGGTTCCTTGCCACCGTCAAATCAAAATTTGCTGTCAAAATTAACACAGTTTTATGATCATCATGAACAGGCTCAACTCCATCAGGCAGTGACTGAGCTGGAGTAACCACAACCATGCCCTCTGCTGGACAGGTGAAGCAAACGATCAAACCCCTTATTTTAATGCTAGTTGTGACTTATGATTGGCTCTTGTTTATGTCTTTCAATAGGACTCAATAATGGAGTAAAATAAAGTGAAAATGACTTTTGTTTTGGCATCTTTCCCCCCTCTGTTCTTTAAATTCTTCTGAGTCTATTATGATCTTATATGATAAAAGTTTGGACGCACTTGACTAAATTTGAGTTTCTAATGAACATTTAATCATTTTGAAATGCTTCTTAAATGCTTGAAATTAGGTAACACTTTCCCATTAGTTAATACCTTTAACAAACAACGAGCAACACAGTATTTATTAATCTTTGTTAATGTTAGTTAATAAAAAAACAACTGTTTTTTAATAAAGATTATTAAATGTGTTGGTATTATTTTTCATTGTTAGTTCATAATGTTACCAAATAAACTGTGCCATATTAATTACTTTACAAAACTTTCATTTTAATAAAGGCTTTATTATTACACTCTATAGTGTTTAAAAGCATCCCAGGATTGAGCAGAGCTGGAATCTAGACAATTAAGAAGTTGAAACTCATTTTCATCACGGCATCGTTCACTATTTATAAGCCTTGTGTTTCCCTGTAAATGCGGATTCTTTATGGGAATCCTCTGGGAATTTGGACATTGGCCATGTAAACATGAATACTAGAATATCACCTGTGTGACTAACAGGAAACCCAATCATGTATTTCATTAGTCTGATCTCAGCAGGGCTTGTGTTTTAATCACTGTGTTTGTCTGTTCCCTGATATGATTTGTCATTTGCGGTCGGTTTGATAAAAGGTCCCGTTACCCTCGCAGACGTGGAGTCGCCCTAATTCCTGTGGGTAAAGTGTCCGCTGATCATTGATCTCTGATACCGTTATCAGCTGTTAATATAAACAGCGTGCAGCTCAATCACGGTCTCACTGGAAAATCTTGAACATGATCACAGCAAACCATCGTCTGCTCGTCCTCCTGCTGCTCTCTCTGCTCTTGGCCTTGCAGGTACTTCACTTCACAACCACGCCGCAAAACACCTGTGGGAAACATAAAATCATAAATTATAAAGGCAGCATCTAAAATTATCGACTTTTTGTGCACAGAATGTAAAGCTACGGAGCTCCTAAAGGGACACGGGGGTGGGGGAAATATGGGATGGGAGGAAAAAATATGAGTGTGGAACCAACTATTCAAAGTTTAACTAAATGTATGTTTCTAATGCTCTTAAAAACATTTAATCCCTTTAAAAGGCTTACTAAATGCTTGAAATTAGTCATATATAAATGGTAACATAATATCATTATTTATTCATCTTTGATAATGCTAGTTAATAAAAACATTGTTAGCTCATGTTAGCTCAGGTCCATTAAATAATATGAACAGTCGCAACTTTTGATTGATTTTAGATAATTAATATTAACTAAGATTAATAAATGCTTTTCGATAACTAATATTAACAGAAACTTAATTGTACTTAATTGCAAATATATACTATATGCAATGGATCAGTTTTAACATTAGTTGACTACATTGGTTAACATGAACTAACAACAAAGAAAACTTCATGAAAATATACTTTTGAATTATTTGCGAGTGAACTCAACGTTTCTGGGTGGAACGCAAAACATTCGCAAAACATATTTTACCAAAAAACTTTACCAAACATGATCATTTTTAGACAATAACAAGAAAACGAAAAATTGCTCAACGAAAAATTAACCGTTTGTTGACGTCAACTTAACGTTCATTTTCATAGTTATATCCTTTAGAATGCTTATATTATAAAATGCGATTTGTGTAATTTTAATTTAAATGTAAACAAATAATCAGCAGATTAATTAAATGCCAACTACTCACCTAATCAATAGTTAATCGACTGGTAATCATTTGTTATTGAATTTGTTTCTCTAGTTGGTTTTAAGTTTACAACTGATGAATGGCACCATAATGCATAAAATGTATTTTTAGTGATTTATTAAAGGTTCTTTATTGGCACGAAGGTTCCACAAAAGGTTATTTATAGTGGAAAAATGATTAAAATGTTCTTCACATCCATCATAAGACACACTATCAGTTGATCTGTAGATTTTAGTGTTAGATATCACTTGTTCTAAACCGGATCATCTCGTAATCTGCACGTCAAATGTTTCCTCCAGCTGGAAAAACACGGATCTCATCTGATCGGTTTCCTGTGATTGTACATGAGAACTGAAACGCTTGCTTTTGTTTGTACATGTACATTAACACACAGCGATGAGGAGCTTTGGTAAATCATTGTCAGCTGTTGCACAATGTTTCTCAAATGTTTGGTTAGACCGACCTTGTCGGCTTTCTAAATTTAGTTGCTCAAAAGTCTAAATTTATCAGTTCGGGACTATCCTTCAAAGTGCCATGATATGATGATGTTTAATAAATAACCTTCATCTCTGGATGTCAGTGAACTGAAAGTGGCATGATGAAAGAGATGTGCCGTGAAACGCTTCTCAAACAAGAACAAATGTAGGGCGGGGCTTGATTTTGTCTGTGGGGAATTGATTGGATGGTTGTGGTTTGCTATTGGTGGACCTCACGTGAGTGACAGGTTACCTCTGTCTGTCTGTAGGTCCAGTCGGCACCCATAGATACTGAATGGGCAACTGGACTGATCCATCGGGCCAAACGCTCGTTACTATGGCGATGGAACACTCTGAAACCCGTGGGTTCTGGATGCAGAGATCACTATGAGTGTGGAACCAACTACTGCAGGTAAAGCACCAACAGGGCACAATGTTAGTTAATGCATTAAAAGTCTGACTAAATGTATGTTTCCATACATGTCTTTTCTGCGCATGGCGCAGGTGCACTGAGGCCGTGTCCGAATCCACTTTTGCTAGTTTAACAATGGAAAAACTGGTCGGCGCACCAGGCGCATGGTCCAAAAGGGTTGTCCCTAGTCTCTTAATGAGTCATGGGTGTGTTTTGGGCGTAACGTGCAATAAACCAATCAGAGTCTCATCTAGGGCGGTAAACGTGACAACCGGCTGAGTATCACCGGCGGTGGTCGGCCAAAACACTTTTTTTTGTATGTAAATGCTGTTTTACGTGAATATTATGACACGAGTGAAGCTACAAAATAAATAATAGGTTCGCAATTAAATACATCGCAGCCATGGAAACATATGGATTCATGCCGAACGAGAGAGTTAGGCTATGTGAGGTGAGCCAAATTTAAGCTTTGCCTGCGTTTTGCGATCTGGTCACCCGATTTTCCACGAATTTAACAATAGGCTTACTCCATTTATTCTACTTGACATGGAATCTCTTATTTATTTACCCAAATCTTCATTTACGTCTCTCACAGGGGATTATAAACGTTTCTTCCTTTTGTTTGTTTTTAATTTGGAGTAGCTATATTCGCATCATTTACTGTGGTAAAGTAGAAAACGGTGTAGGACAGATACATTTTACTTAAAATTCTATTTAACACAGTTTGTGCTTGTTATTAGACTTGAGGTGCGTCAAGTTTATGTGTATAGCGCATTTCATACACGCCGGAGATTTTTAGTTTCGCTTTCTCTCGCAGCGCATAATCAAACAAAGCCTAAAAGTTCTTGACCCTGCGGAAGATAAATTCGCTCTTCACACCTTTTACTACAAGTGTCAGTTTTGGAACATCAGGAGAAAACATGAAGATATTAGAAGATATCCTGCTCGTGTCCCACATCCCTTTCAGCGCAAAGCGGCATGACGCACCTCTGTGGGGAAATATAAAACGAATATTTTTTTAACTAATATTTAACTTTCTTATATTATTTATATTAACATTATTTACTGATATTTATTTAAATGTTTTACAGGCTGTAGTATGTTGTTTCACTGACGGAAGTACTAAAAAAACACGCATGCTCAAATGGATGTTTGAGCTTCGTTTATATTTTTTATTTTCAAAATGTAGGCTATTTAATTGAGGTGTATATATATATATATATATATATATATACTACCGCTGGTAGTTGGTCCATTACCACCGCGGTGGTAAAAAAGTGCCACCGTCACAGCCCTAGTCTCATCTCCCATTCCCTTTAAAAGCCATTTGCGCTCGCACCATGGCCGATTCGCTATTTACATAGAGGAAAGACTGAACGCTTCTCCAAAGAGGAATCCTTTTATTTTTAGTATTTAAACGTGTGTGTGTGCTGCTGTAATAAACAGAGTGCACGCACGTTGTGCACCGCCTATAGGCGCATATTACTAACACGCCCTTTAAATAACACAATAAATACTGCGCTATTGACTTTAGAGCAGGTTTGTGTTGGTCAATGGCTCAGTCGTTTTCAGTTCCTCACAATAGCAACGCTCCAACAATGCTCCTGAACACACACCTGGTTTAGACCAGACGCCCATGGGTGAACAGATGCGCCAGTGCATTTGATATTTAAACAACGTGGAGCTGGACGTGAACATGAGAACTGCGTCGGGCTGAAACTAGCAAACATCACTTGCGTCACACCTGGAGTTGCATTGCGCCGGGTGTGTGATAGGGCCCTAAATCCCTTTAAAAGACTTATTTATAAATGCTTGAAATGAGTCATAAATGGTAACATTACAATAATGCATTAACTATCATTATTTATTCATCTTTGATAATGTTAGTTAATAAAAGCACAACTGTTCATTGTTAGCTCATGTTAGTTTAGGTCCATTAAATAATATGAACAGACGCAACTTTTAATTTTAATAATGTATTAGTAAATTAATATTAACTACTAAGATTAATAAATGCTTTTTGATAACTAATGCAGTTAACTAATATTAACAAATAGAAACGTATTGTAAAGTATTACCAAAAAAGAATATTAAAAAATATACTATATGCAAAGGATCAATTTGTTAACATTAGTTGACTACATTGGTTAACATGAGCTAACAACAAACAAAACTTCTGCAGCATTAATTTTAATGTTCATTTCAACATTAACATTTATAAAAATACAAGTTGTTTTTCTAGTTAATGCACTGTGAAATAACATGAACAACAATTTTTAATAACTAATATTAGCACAGATGACTAAATGCTGTAAAACTAGGCCAATATTGCTAGTTCATGTTAGCTGATGCATTAGCAAATAAGAATGTATTATAAAGTGTTGCCGAATATGCTTGTTGTAGTTTAAAGTATATTTAGGTTTGGCAGACATGATTTTAGTAAACATTTAAAGTCATTGCTCAATGAAAAACTGACAGTTTGTTGACATGAGGACGTAAACAAATCATAAACAAATAAAAAAATAATACTTACTGACGTTTTCCCTCCAATAAATGATGTCACTTCCTGCTGGAAGCGCGTCCATTCAAACCAGAGTAGATAAATGATTTGAAATTCACCTATATTTTCATTTCATTGTGATAAAAAGATGGTTATCTTTTAAAAAAAGGCGTTAATACTTACTAAGGGGCGTAAAAAAATGATCCAGATTGTGACTAGATTCGCGCGCGATGCTCCTGAACTGAATGGCGGTTAAAATTCAAACGCACGTTTCGGTTAATTTCGTTATGTGTGTACGGCGCCTCACAAGGAATTAACGCGAATGAATCGCGAACTATCGCCATATGATTGTATATTGACACACAGCCCTAATCACAAAAACACTTTCACACAGAAACCTTAACCTGTAAAAAAACAGATAAGAGTTTATCACAGAAAACATTAACCGCTGTGTGAATCAGCAACTCCGGAGCAATTAATATTTATTATGCTCCACTTCAGCATAAGCAGGATTTTTTTTCTCACACACTTTGTAGGCCTATTTGCTTTTTATGATTGTCATCATATTTTTGAGTGAGTGTTTAAGATTAACTTACCAACTTTTCCTCTTCTTTCAGAAAACACACCTGCTCTTTTAATAAAGCGCAACTGGCGTGAGTGACGTGATCATTCTGGCGCCAAATTCAAATTATGGAAAACAAAATCCCTCGATTTCTCAAACATCAGGACCTACATCACAACATCTACAGACTGTCACACATGAATCTCAAGACTGTATTCAGATGAATCTCTCCAAGAAATGTCCAGGTCATATTAAACTCCAAAATCAATAAATATAAAACTACTTCTTTATTGATTTTGGGGTGAAATATGACAGTATTCTTGACAGATTCACTCCTTCAGAAACTCAGGAACACACCAAGAACTCCAGTTTCACCATCAACCAACATTAACAGAGTTGTGCATATCCTGATAACATGTGAAATATTAACTTTGCATGCTTAGTTTCTGATTCAGATTCAACGAGGCAGATGTTTGATATGATAAAATACAAACATATATGGCAAAATAATGTGTAGCAAATGTATTTCATTATCAGCTGCAGCTTCCATCCAGAAGAATTGGGATTTTATTTATTTTGTAAATATCAGACACATAAAGTGAGATGGTGTAACATGCTTTTTTTTGTTAAAATGTTTTATTGTTTGTCTCATTATCTTGTTACATTGATAGTGCAATACATTTTTTTTTAAAGAAAAACAGAAAATAAAATGCTCACATGATGAAATAAATTGCTAAAAAAAAACTTAAAAAAAACTGAATCATTAACATTCCTTTTATAAACCATCACTGGGTCTTAATTCATAAGCACATTTGACATGTAATTATAATTGTGAAATGACCAAGTTTTAATTAATATTTCCATAAAGTCATCCCAGTAAACGACGCTCGCTGTTTCACATTTACATCACCTGAAAATTAATCTGGGGGCTCGTTCGGGATCAATGCTAGTGGACTGAAGGTCGTTTCAGGTTAATTGAAACTGAAACCAGACCACACCAACAGGCATCATCATGTTGTAACATTTTTAGCTTCACAAAAATGAACCTAGTAACCCTCGTCCCTTTTCAAACCTAAAAAAACACCAAAACCTCCAGCCACCAAACACCTGAACATTATGCACTACAAGAATAACAGAAAAAGTGAATCATGCTGGACACGAGGTTTAATAAACACCAGATAAACACTGATCAGTGCGTGTACTGTAAATGAATATTGAACATATTGAGACCGTTACGGAGTCTTCTTAATGCTGTAGTAATACTGTACTGTTGAAACTATTGAACAATGAAAACAAAATGAAGTTTGATTAGTTTAGAGTTGCGCATAAAGTTCAAATCAGTGATCAAGGTCAGCATTTCTTTTAGTGGCAAGTCAGAAGCATTTAGCCTGTATTTAGACTGTCACTGTCCCGACTTACTGTATAGGTTAAGTGACTATAAAAATAGGGATGCAGCGATATGAAAATTTTGGCCGATAACCGATAATTCTTTATATTTGAAAGCCGATAACCGATATATTAGCCGATAAATCTAAATCCACATTTTTATATAATTTGTCCTTCCGTATTCAACTTACGGAAAAAGTGTAGTGCCTCTCGCAGTTCAAAATGCTTACGCTACGTCTGACGAGCGTAACTGGTGTGCAATGTCGTCAGACGTAAGAGTCTTGTCTCCGTAAATTGAATACGGAAGGCGATCGGCCGGAAGCTAGATAATTTACTTTATAAAGTTTTAAATAGGGATATTTTTCTTACACAAACGCATCGATTTGCTTCAGAAGGCCTTTATTACCCCCCCGGAGCCGTGTGGAGCAGTTATATGATGGATAGATGCACTTTTATGGACTTCAAAAACGATGCAACAATTCACTGCCATTATAATGCTTGGAAGAGCCAGGACTTTTTTAATATAACTCCGATTTTCCGAAAAATCGTCTGAAAGAACAATGTCATATACACCTAGGATGACTTGAGGGTGAGTAAATCATGGGCTAATTTCCATTTTTGGGTGAACTAACCCTTTAATGCATGTCCGAATCCACTTTTGCTAGTTCGGCGCGCCAGGCACATGGTCCAAAAGGGTTGTCCCTAGTCTCTTAATGAGTCATGGGTGTGTTTTGGGCGTAACGTGCAATAAACCAATCAGAGTCTCATCTCCCATTCCCTTTAAAAGCCATTTGCGCTCGCACCATGGCCTATTCGCTATTTACATGGCGGAATATAGACACGAGTCAGTTTAAATACATGTGTGTATTGCCACGATTGGTTAAATAAGTAGCCAATTTCATTCATCATTACTGCAAACAGGTCATTCTGAGGCATGCAATGACTATCCATTATGACATGTAGGCATTTTTATCTTTATGTACACAATAATAATCTTTTACATTGTAATCCTTTTATTTTTAATATTTAATAATGTGTGTGTGCTGCTGCGCGTCCGTGTGTGTAATAAGCAGAGTGTATGCGCGTTGTGCACCCCCTATAGGCGCATATTACTAACACGCCCTTTAAATAACACACAAATACTGCACTATTGACTTTAGAGCAGGTTTGTGTTGGTCAATGGCGCAGTCGTTTTCAGTTCCTCACAATAGCAACGCTCCAACAATGCTCCTGAACACACACCTGGTTTAGACCAGACGCCCATGGGTGAACAGATGCGCCAGTGCATTTGATATTTAAACAACGTGGAGCTGGACGTGAACATGAGAACTGCGTCGGGCTGAAACTAGCAAACATCACTTGCGTCACACCTGGAGTCGCATTGCGCCGGGTGTGTGATAGGGCCCATGATGTTCTCATTATAATTTTATGTAGCTGATATGACAAACTTGCGCTTTTAACTGTATTTTCCTTTTTTGAAGTGATTCCAATCATATTTCAAGCAATTCAAACACATAATGGCGAACAGTGAAGTGTCTCAGCTGAAGAAAATAATACATTAATTATCGGCTTTAAGATATCGGCCAAATGTTCTTATCGGGCCGATAACGATAACATTAAATTTGGCTGATGCCGATATGGTGGCCGATTTATCGTGCATCCCCATCTAAAAACATTATGCACCATCAAAAACTTGGTTTGCATCAAAGAAAATCATTTAATATGGCAGAAGAGAAAACAACATCAGTGCAAATGCATCACTGCACCAAATCAACTTGGTCAGCAGCAGAATTTAAAAACACACAATGATCCTGAACGTTATACTATAACTCACATTAGTACTGAAATTGGCATCCACAGTCAGTTTATTTGCCAGATGAGCTCATGGCTGTCTTTGAAGAATTGCATAAGCGTGTTAATAATACAGCTGTTGTCGGAGGTGATGTGTACAATATCTCATATCAATACCTGTGATGTGTAATGTGTTGCATCACACCTGCGGTCACTTCATTAGTCTTTTCTGGTTTATTTCATAACGTAAAACTCATTACACTGGCTATTATTTGGAGGCACCTGCACTTTTTGGCTCCATGATCCTCAATCATCTAAAGCATGAAATGGCATTAAAAACACGAGCAGAGCAGCGGATCCGACAGCCAGGCTGACCTGAGGCAAACTTCGCACTTTGAGCCGTCTGATGCATCAATCTCTGCTCCTTGAACCTTCGACTCTCGCCGTGTGAAAATCAAATCAGCCTCGAAGTCTAAAGGAATGTTAGTTCATCCTGATATCCTCCGGTTTATGGACACGTCTGGAGAGTTTATGATGAAAGCAGGGGCTGCCGCTCGGCCGCAGAGCTCTGAAAGTCAAAAAATATTGTGTAGCCTGAACCTGGTATTTACAGTGGGGAGAACAAGTATTTGATACACTGCCGATTTTGCAAGTTTGCCCACTTACAAAGCATGTAGAAGTCTGTAATTTTTATCATAGGTACACTTCAACTGTGAGTGACGGAATCCAAAACAAAAATCCAGAAAATCACATTGTATGATTTTTAAATTTTATTGCATGACATAAGTATTTGATCACCTACCAACCAGTAAGAATTCCGGCTCTCACAGACCTGTTAGTTTTTCTTTAAGAAGCCCTCCTGTTCTCCACTCATTACCTGTATTAACTGCACCTGTTTGAACTCATTACCTGTATAAAAGACACCTGTCCACACACTCAATCAAACAGACTCCAACCTCTCCACAATGGCCAAGACCAGAGAGCTGTGTAAGGACATCAGGGATAAAATTGTAGACCTGCACAAGGCTGGGATGGGCTACAGGACAATAGGCAAGCAGCTTGGTGAGAAGGCAACAACTGTTGGCGCAATTATTAGAAAATGGAAGAAGTTCAAGATGACGGTCAATCTCCCTCGGTCTGGGGCACCATGCAAGATCTCACCTCGTGGGGCATCAATGATCATGAGGAAGGTGAGGGATCAGCCCAGAACTACACGGCAGGACCTGGTCAATGACCTGAAGAGAGCTGGGACCACAGTCTTAAAGAAAACCATTAGTAACACACTACGCCGTCATGGATTAAAATCCTGCAGCGCACGCAAGGTCCCCCTGCTCAAGCCAGCGCATGTCCAGGCCCGTCTGAAGTTTGCCAATGACCATCTGGATGATCCAGAGGAGGAATGGGAGAAGGTCATGTGGTCTGATGAGACAAAAATAGAGCTTTTTGGTCTGAACTCCACTCGCCGTGTTTGGAGGAAGAAGAAGGATGAGTACAACCCCAAGAACACCATCCCAACCGTGAAGCATGGAGGTGGAAACATCATTCTTTGGGGATGCTTTTCTGCAAAGGGGACAGGACGACTGCACCGTATTGAGGGGAGGATGGATGGGGCCATGTATCGCGAGATCTTGGCCAACAACCTCCTTCCCTCAGTAAGAGCATTGAAGATGGGTCGTGGCTGGGTCTTCCAGCATGACAACGACCCGAAACACACAGCCAGGGCAACTAAGGAGTGGCTCCGTAAGAAGCATCTCAAGGTCCTGGAGTGGCCTAGCCAGTCTCCAGACCTGAACCCAATAGAAAATCTTTGGAGGGAGCTGAAAGTCCGTATTGCCCAGCGACAGCCCCGAAACCTGAAGGATCTGGAGAAGGTCTGTATGGAGGAGTGGGCCAAAATCCCTGCTGCAGTGTGTGCAAACCTGGTCAAGAACTACAGGAAACGTATGATCTCTGTAACTGCAAACAAAGGTTTCTGTACCAAATATTAAGTTCTGCTTTTCTGATGCATCAAATACTTATGTCATGCAATAAAATGCAAATTAATTATTTAAAAATCATACAATGTGATTTTCTGGATTTTTGTTTTAGATTCCGTCTCTCACAGTTGAAGAGTACCTATGATAAAAATTACAGACTTCTACATGCTTTGTAAGTGGGCAAACCTGCAAAATCGGCAGTGTATCAAATACTTGTTCTCCCCACTGTACTTATGCCAATGCTAACATCAAACTCTATTAGAATGAAATGTGACTGGAGTTTCCTGTAAGTTTGACATGAAATGTGCTATATATATGAAGCACACTGTGATTATGTAAGCGCTCCAAATTACTTCCTTTTCACCCCATTTTTACTGCATCGGTATATTATATTTATATTATATTATAAGTAATCGCGATTAATCGCATCTAACAAAAGTTAGTTTATATAATACGTGTGTGTGTGTGTGTGTGTGTGTGCGAGTCCATACACACACACACACACACACATTATATAAAAGACAAACTTTTATGTTAAATGCGATGAATCGATTTGACACCCCATATATTATATTATATTATATTATTAGTAATCGCAATTAATTGCATCTAACATAAAAGTTAGTTTATATAATATATATATGTGTGTGTGTGCGTACATACACACATACAGATATAATTATATAAACACAAACTATTTATTCTTAGATGCGATTAATCACAATTAATCGATTTGACAGCCCATATAAGATATCATATTATATTAGTTTTCTAACTTTAATTTTTAAAATTTTAGTTTTTAATTTTATTTTTAATAATTTTTAGGTACTTTCGTCATTTTTATACTTCTAAATAGTTTTTCTTCTTTTTTTTCCCGTTAATAATTTTAGTATTGCGACCTAAACTTATTTCAGTTACACCAAAAATAATTGTGCGTAGAAACACTCAAAAATTGCTACGCTAAGTAACACACTGAATTAAACGTGAAATTGTGTAGAATTTCAGTTTTTATTCTGAAAAACTGAAATAGTATTTTCTTGTAAAACCTACTCCTTTATTTAATTTATCGCAGCTTTATTTCAATGATAGCTTTAGTGAGCGATGAGAACACAGGAAGTGACATCACAAGCGCCTCACCTCTGGCAGCTGCTGGCGGCACATGAGCACGATGAAGATCACGCCCAGTAAGACGCCTACACTGATCACTATGAAGGGGATGTTGAGCAGCACGTTGGCCTTGGTAACCACCACCTGCAGCTTCTTGGCGGATTCCTCGTCAATAACCACGCTCTGGAAAACAGGATGGCAGCGTTTACCAGATAACAAGAGACAGACACCTTCATATTTCCTGCTCTACGTCCTGTCTGAGACATGAACGCATTGACACTCAAAAATAACTTCTCCAGACTTCAGATCTCGATCAGAATTGAGTGATTTCTGATTAACCGTCTGATCATTTGAGATAACCACAGTAATTACGCAGTTTAAATTTCAATTTAAGGGAAAGTGAAGCGCTCAAAGAAATGCCATCAGATGCACAATATCGGGTCTCGTTTTCACGGTGTGGAAGGAGAAACAGCAAGAAAAGAATAAAGAATATTAAATAAATACACAAAGATAGTCAAAGGTCTTTCAAATTAAGGGTTTAATTATATTATATTATATTATAGTCAGTGAAATTTTAGTTTTATTATGGTTTCATTAATATTTTATATTACCTTTTATTTTTATATTTTTAGTTATCATGGTAATTTTAGTTTCATTTTAGTCATGTGTTTTTTTTTTTAATATTGCTATTTAGATTTAATTAAGTTTTAGTTATTTATTCATTTGCAATTTTACTGATTATTTCAGTTTATTGCCAAGGCAACATTTCTAATTTGTTTTTTAACTAATATTTATATTTTATTTCAATTAACAGACATGATTTTAATAGCTTTAGTTAGCCTGATTATATTATATTATACTGTACTATATTATATTGAGTGTTATTTTAGTTTTTTTATGATAGTTTTATTAATATTTTGAGTTACCTTTTATTTTTATATTTTTAGTTATCATGCTAATTTTAGTTTTATTTTAGTCATTTCATTATGTCTTTAATTTTTTAAAGATTTAATTTTATTTCAGTTTTAGTTTTTATTTATTTGCAGTTAATAATTTTACTGATTATTTCAGTTTGTTGCCAAGGCAACATTTCTAATTAGTTTTTCAACTAATATTTATATTTTATTTCAGCTTTGTTTCAATTAACAGAAATGTGTTTAATAGTTTTAGTTAACGATAATAACCCTATATTACATTATATTATATTATATTGTATTACATTATATTATATTATATTGTATTACATTATATTATATTATATTGCATTATATTATATTATATTATATTGCATTATATTATATTATATTATATTGCATTATATTATATTATATACGACAGAAAACAGACAAATAAAACAGAATTAAATCATTAATCGTAATTATTAGTATGACACTGATCAGATGACAGGCCTGACTGTGATCTCTCTCATTAGTGGCACTTTTATCCAGAGCAACCGGTTTATATCTTTATTTTTAAACATGACTGAGCTTCAGCTGGCATGAGCCGAATCAAACTGATGCACCTCTCTCGGTCTCCTTTATGTATGTAAATATACATATTTTGCATCACGTTTGGACGCATCGCTTTGTCTCTTTCACTGCGTCTCAACAAAGCCACAGTGATGAAAACACCTCTAAAAGTCTCCAGTTCTCCTGGGAAGGCTCTGATCCACACACATGAGTTCAAAGCTCAGTTTAAACCGACTGAGATAAGCGTCCAGGAAGAGGTTTTCTTCTGAAGACATGCTTGATAATCCGTCTGGACTGCTCAAATCAGTTTTAACATGTAAACAACCTCGACGTCCTATAAAAGTGATACGGATGGTGATGTTGTACTTTACCTCATTCAGGTACATCACTGGAAACACCAGCGTCCGGATTTTCCCAGTTTCACTGCAAACCAAACGAAGAAAATATGAGTTTGGTAGTTATGAGAATGTGTTTAGACCCATTAATATTGAGGTTTGAGATGAATGCAATATTTCATGCATGACAGACACCTGTCAGGGTTATTATAGTTCACTAAAACTATTAAAAAGATAAATAAAGCTGAAATAAAATAAAATAGAAATATTAGTAGAAAAACAAACTAAACGAAAATCAGAAATGTTGCCTTGGCAATAAACTGAAGTAATCAGTAAAATTATTAACTGCAAATAAATAAAAACTAAAACTGAAATAAAAATAAAATTAAATGAAATAAATCTCTATTTGACGAAAAGATAATTGTAAATGTAAAATTAAAATAAATAAATTATTTTAAAATAAAAGCCATCAACATAAAACACGTATTAAAATTAATTAAATCATAAAAATGTAAAATTAAAATAAATAGTTTTTACATAAAAACCATCAAATAAAACACTTACTAAAATTTATTAAATCATAAAATGCATAATTAAAACATAAATAATTTAAAATAAAAAATACAAATAAAACACTTACTAAAAATGTATTAAATCATAAATATGTATAATTAATCATAAATGTGTACAATTTACACACACACACACACACACACACACTCTCACACACACACACACACACTCTCACACACACACACACACACACAATAAACGCTGTCATGTTCTCTTGTGTTGGGATGCTGATGTTTGGGAACGCAATCGTGTGAGACGCTTCTGGTGGAACACACACACACACACACACACACACACATACACACACACAATAAACGCTGTCATGTTCTCTTGCGTTGGGATGCTGGTGTTTGGGAACACAATCGTGTGAGACGCTTCTGGAGGAATACACACACACACATACACATACACACACACACACACACACTCTCTCACACACACACACACACACACACACACACACACAATAAACGCTGTCATGTTCTCTTGCATTGGGATGCTGGTGTTTGGGAACACAATCGTGTGAGACACTTCTGGAGGAATACACACACTCACACACACACACACACACACACACATACACACACACACACACACACAATAAACGCTGTCATGTTCTCTTGCGTTGGGATGCTGGTCTTTGGGAACACAATCGTGTGAGACACTTATGGAGGAATACACACACACACACACACACACACACACACACACACACTCTTACAGACACACACACACACACACACAATAAACGCTGTCATGTTCTCTTGCGTTGGGATGCTGGTGTTTGGGAACACAATCGTGTGAGACGCTTCTGGAGGAATACACACACACACAAACAAACACACACACACACACACACACACACACACACACACACACACTAAACGCTTCCGGAGGAATTAAACCAAATCATTCTGATCACAGACACAGATTCAGGCGTTTCAGAGCCACCAAACCAACATTTGAGATGCTGCGATGCCATTGGTCCACTGGCTGATATACCAGTTATCCAATCACAGCCTCTGCTGAGGAATTTGAGGGATTTATTTAGTAAATGTGTTTACACTGTAGTTTATGTCTTCTTATTGGATGAAAAATGTATCCGCTTCAATTGGGCAAGTTTTTTTTATGTGCATGTTTAAAATAATGTGCATCTTGACATTTCCATCCTAAAATACACATAAGAATAGGTGGACGGAAACACGGCTGTCTCTTTCAGATGAACGTTATCAGATCGGCGGGACAGCAGGAAGCGAGTTCACGTCCATGTGTCAGGCTGATAATTATAGACGTGTAGAGATGTTTTCCGTTCACATGCTCATGAGGAGGATTTATCTGCGCTGTGACGGCTTGGCTCTCAGATATATCACATTTCAAAACCAAGCCAACAAGCTGTCGGCTCGTTTGGCAGCGGTGTGTCTTCGGTCACGTCATCGGACCCCAAACAGACTCCGAAAGCGACCCGCAACACCACGCACATCCTAAAATAACTCTGACCGGCTTTAACACGCAGCTGTCAATCATTACAGCTAGAGTGACCTACTTCAGGTCAGGGTTCATCAGAGGCTTATGTAATGTATTAGCGTTACTGGAGCTCATGTGACCATACTCAATCAGAGTACGTCTCATACAGCAGGTTTACATGCATCAGAGGACAAAAACACTTACATCTTCTCATAGTGTCCATTGAACATCACCTTATTTCTCATTGTCTGAAATGGTTCGTTTGAAGATTCAGTCTTCCTAAACCCCGCCTCTCTGAGAGCTGCTCTGCTCTGATTGGTCAGACGGCCCAGTCTGTTGTGATTGGTCGGAAACCAAACGTGTGTAAAGCCACTCTGTTTCTAGATTTGTCTAGATGTCACCATCAGACTCGTGCTCACCTGAACGCTGGGATCTGATGCATGTAGACGTTCACCTGAACACGCTTCGCACCGCGGAGCAAGAGTCCCGTGAGCTGAGAACACAAACACACACGAAGTCAACATCAGATTCACTCACACACCGCCTAAAACTCCTTAACATCATTCAATAGGTTTGTGAGTTGATGAAAAGCTCTTGTAATAGATTGTAAATGTAAAATTAAATAAATAAATAATTTTTAAAAAGCCATCAAAATAAAACACGTATTAAAATAATTAAATCCCAAATATGTCAAATTAAAATAAATAATTTTAAAATAAAATCCATCAAAATAAAACACTAATGAATTGAATCATAAAAATATATAAAACAAATAAATAATCTTGAAATTAAAAAAAATAATGAAATACACCACTGACTAAAAATTCATTAAATTATAAAGATTTATAAATTATTACATAATTATTATATTATATTACATAATAATTAATTAAAATAAAAGCAATCAAAATAAAATACTTACTAAAATTAACTAAATCATAAAAATGCATAATTAAAATAAATAAATAATTTTAAAATAAAATCCATCAAAATAAAACACTAAAAATGAATTTAATCATAAAAATATATAAAACAAATAAATAATCTTGAGATTAAAAAAATAATGAAATATACCACTGACTAAAAATTCATTAAATTATAAACATTTATAAATTATTATATTATATAATAATTAATTAAAATAAAAGCAATCAAAATAAAATACTTACTAAAATGAATTAAATCATAAAAATGCATAATTAAAATAAATAAATGATTTTAAAATAAAAGCCATAAAAATAAAACACTTACTAAAAATTAATTAAAGTACAAAAATGTATTAAATCGTAAACAAAATTAATTAAAACAAATAAATACTTTTAAAATAAAATCCATCAAAATAAAACACTTACTAAAAATTGATTAAATCAAAAATGTATAATTAAAACAAATAAATGATTTTAAAATAAGAAATATCAAAATTAAACACTTACTAAAAATGTATTAAATCATAATCATGTAAAATAAAAATTAATTATTAATTTTAAAATAAAAAACATACTTACTAAAATAGATATAAATATATATTAATATTTTATTTGTTGACCTGAATGGCATGTGACCATTAATCAACATCAAATCACCATAAACATGCGAATGTGTTGTTGAATTATTGAAACTTAAGTCAAGTAAATATTTCCGCTGATAAAACCGTTTGGGAATCCCTGGTCTAGACAAAGTCAGTGGAAGATCATTAAGACAAACACTTTTTTCTTCAGATTGTCATGCATTAAACAACGTAAATATAGTCTGTTTGGATTCTGATCGTCAGCTGTGTTGTGTGTGTGTGTGTGTGTCCTACAACACATCTGCGACCCATTTAAAAACATTTCACACACACTTTGTCACTGCTTCCATGTGCAGAAGGCATGATGGGCACTGATATGAGAAACATTGCATAAAGCGACACGCGTCTTCCCAGCAGTTAAACCGATTCTTGGCACGTGTGCATTAACAAACCCAGAGCCAAACCTCCATCATCCTCTACAGTGGTTTTAGCATCTGATACCGTTACTGCACCAATGTTTTATAGGGTAGAATCTGTTCCAAGTGAACCTACACAAACACCATAAAACACACCTCAGCAAACGTTATCCCGCTGATCCGTGTCGATCCCAATCCTGCAGCACAAGCACTTGTGCAGTTTTTAACTGGATCTAGTGCTTGAATAAATTTGGTTTTATCAAATGTCTGCGGCTTTTGTACCAAAAAGTTTGGAGAAACTCTTTGATTACAAACGAAACAAACTCCCACCAAATCAAAGTCAGCATCTGTTTAATGACTAACTCTGTGTCGGGAAGTGGGCCGCCTCTGGACTCGCTGGGGAATCAGATAAGCTCTTCCTAACATGACCGGCTTTATCAGTGACTCAGAGAGAAGCGTAACATGTTTGTTTGTTCTGTCAGTATATAATGAAATCACAGATGCTGTTATTCTTTCATTCACTCTGGATCTGTGAGTTTATGATGAAGGAGAAGCTGTCTCCGTACACTGAGTGTGGAGCGACCGCGCCCTCTTGTGGCAGTGCAGATTTATTACACACACTAACTTTTGGATTGATTATGATATAAAGGCATCTGTGTATTTTAATGTAAAGAAATAGTGTGTGAGAAAAATATGCTATATGATATTGTAAAGACAAGTAATTAAATGAATATATATAAAATTAAATAATTGAGTTTTATACTGTCATTGTACTAAAGAGAATTGCTGAAATATTTTTATCCATCCACCCATCAACCATTCACACACATCCATCCATTCATCCATCCACCCATCAACCATTCACACACACACACCCACCCACCCATCCATCCACCAATCATCCATCACCCATCCATTCATTCATCCATCTACCATTTATCTATCCATCCATCGTTCCATCCATCCACCCATCCATCCATCCATCCATCCACCCATCAACCATTCACACACACACACCCACCCACCCATCCACCAATCATCCATCACCCATCCATTCATTCATCCATCAACCATTTATCTATCATCCATCGTTCCATCCATCCACCCATCCATCCATCCACCCATCAACCATTCACACACACACAACCACCCACCCATCCATCCACCAATCATCCATCACCCATCCATTCATTCATCCATCAACCATTTATCTATCCATCCATCGTTCCATCCATCCATCCACCCATCAACCATTCACACACACACACACCCACCCACCCACCCACCCATCCACCAATCATCCATCACCCATTCATTCATCCATCAACCATTTATCTATCATCCATCCATCAACCAACCATTCACACACCCACACATCCATCAACCATTCACACCTATCCATCCATCTAATCATCCGTCCATCCATCCATCATTCACACACACATCCACCCACCCATCCATCCACCAATCATCCACCACCCATCCATTCATCCATCAACTATTTATCTATCCATCCATCCATCCATCAACCATCCATCCACCGACCCACCCATATATCCATCCATCCATCCATCAACCATCCATCCACCGACCCACCCATATATCCATCCATCCATCAACCATTCACACCTATCCATCCATCCATCCATCCACCAACCATTCACACACACACATCCACCCACCCATTCATCCACCAATCATCCACCACCCATCCATTCATCCATCAACTATTTATCTATCTATCCATCCATCCATCAACCAACCATTCACACACCCACACATCCATCCATCCATCAATCGATCCACCAACCCACCCATATATCCATCCATCCATCCTTCAACCATTCACACAGCCACCAACCCATCCATCCAATCATCCATCCATCCTCCAACCCACACACGTCCATTCATCCAGCCAATCATCCGTCCATCCATCCATCAACCATTCACACACCCACCCACCCACCTACCCACCAATCATCCATCACCCATCCATTCATCTATCAACTATTCATCTGTCTATCCATCCATCCATCCATTAACCATTCACACACCCACCCACCCATCCAATCATCCATCCACCGACCCACCCACCCACATATCCATCCATCCTTCTATCCATCATCCATCTAATTCCCGTCCCCCCAAAAAGGCAGACTTGCTTTTGCAAGTTGCATGGATAAAGCATAAACATCAAATGCACTCTGAATGGTTGTGATGTTGCGGCTCCATGCAGCATTTTGCTTTCAGGGAGGACTATAAAAATATAAATTCCTGATCAAATGATCAAGACCTGTATTTCCCATATGTGAGCGTGCAGCAGGCTCATATGTGACAGAGGTTTTCAGGGCGGTTACACAGACGTACCGGGTTGATGTCAATGACCGTCTCGTGATCCTCCTTCTTGGGATTCATCCCGAAAACATCCTGGACAAACTTGTCATCCGCCTGGTAGAAATGAGGGGAGGACATGATGATGGGCGCACCTGAGAGGAGACACGCACACGTTAGCGGGCCGTTCAGCGTCTGTTCTGTCACAGACAACATTCAAACTCGCACGGACCTTCTTTGCACACGCTGGCGTTGAGGAGGCCGGAGCCGAGACAGTTTCCGGCCGGCACGCAGAAGCCTGCGTTATCTGGGTTAACCATAACATTAGCGAAAACCTCGCTGGGAGGAACAAACCGGAAACCGGGAACCCCTCGTACACTCACGTCAGACTCGTACAGAGCGTACAGAGACCTGTCAACACAAAACACACACGGAAACAGATGAAGAGATGCGTTTCTCAGCACTATCAACTGTTTTCCAATTCATTTGAGTCAAACAAGCAACGAGTCTGATTCTGTTTCAGCTTGACCTACTTCTCAGATTTTATTGGCTTTGTTTGTCACTATAATTTCCCTATAAACTTTAACAAGGATTGTTCCTTTCACTGTGATGTAACATGTTTTTATATTTAGAAATCCCTTGAGAACTGCTGAATAGTTTTGTTTGTGCTCAGCTGATTCTGATTCAAACCACATGACGACGTCTCACATTTGACCTATATAGTATCTGATATCTAGATGAGAGTCTTATGTGGGGCTAAAAGGAATCATCCTTAAGTGGTTCCAGTCTTGTCTCTCGCAATTTTTCCTCATCTATTGCTCATCTAACCTGTGGTCTTCCTCAAGGTTCTGTCTTGGCTCCTTCTCTTTTTTCCCGCTACCTTTGGGCTCCATTCTAAGAAGTCACGGGGGATCTTTTCATTTTTATGCAGACGATACCCAAATTTACTTACCAATTAAGAAAAATGATCCTTCTGCCTGTACATCCTTATTAAGTTGCCTAGATGAGGTTAACCCTCTGGTCCTCTTCGGTCAAAATTTTTTGACCGAAACAATTTTTGAAATTTTAATTTTTTTTGCTTCATCGGAATGGGATGACACTTGGTGACTTTTGTCGCATTAGCTATGTGAACACACAAAAAAACATGGAGATGATTCGGTTATGTTAAAGGGTCGGAAAAAAAATAGTCATACTTGTCTCCTTTGCGGTCAAAAATGACCGACATAGGAAATGAATGGGAAATATGCAAAAATACAAAAACTCAGGGAATCTTTTGGAGATATAAACCACAAATCAGCCATGATGCAGAAAAAAAGTGCACAGCAATGAAGGGGTGACACTCTAAAATATCAAGAGTGCAAAATAGACACAACCACCCCCCCCCCACCCACCCACACACACACACACACACACACACACACACACACACACACACACATATATATATATGAACTAGTGCGACTATAACACAGAGCAAAATCAATAATTCAGCCACAATGTAGTAAAAAAACAAACAGCAAGGAAGAGGTTACACTCTAAAACATCAAGAGTTCAAAACAGACACACACACTCAAACACACACTCACAGACACACACACAAACCACAATATTATACGCACACAAATGAACTGGTGTCGATATGGTAAAACTGAGCCAAAAGACTCAAATAAGAGGTTAAAATCAGATCAGACCCAGATTTATTATGCTGCATACCTGTTAATTTTTGTTACATTTTTATTGAATTTTGATGTTATATGTCCAAAATGTTCTCCTCTCTGCTCAGGTTTGAATGTAGTAAAATTAATGCAAAAACTGACACTTTAAATCAACATTTGAAAAAAAAAAAAAATCTAAACCTTGACAAAAAGTAGTCTTTGAGAATGTCTAAGTATAAATCCAAATCCACAACTTAATAAGAATAAGTATTTATGTCTAAAAACACTAGAGAATTTATAAGCCACTTTATATAGAGTTATATAGGAGTCTAGTGGTCACAACAGGGCATTACATCAGTTTTTCTTTTTCTTTTCTTTTACCTTCCAAAAATTGGATTTTGAATGCCTTGTCTCTATTTTAACATGGAATACTGTTTTAGTTGAAAAATAATTTAAAAATATATTAGAAAAAAAAAAAGTATTATTTTCAATGGGGAAAAATAGCTAATAAAAATTGTATAAATATTGCATAGTATCATAAAATACCCTCAAAATTCTAAATAATAATCAAAAAATATTATTGAACTAAAATATATTACATTGGTTTTCCGGGGGGGGGAGGGGGGGAGTTACATTTTAAGGCTTCGGTCACTTTTGACCGCGAAGGAGACAAGTGTGACCCCTAAACGAAGAGGACCAGAGGGTTTGGCTAGCTCAAAATTTTCTGTCTTTAAATGAAAATAAAACTGAAGTTATCATTTTTGGGCCCACTGTTAATTCTCAGGCCACCAGCCTAGATCTGGGTAGCGTTCAGATCTTCACGTGTACGGAACCTGGGCGTTCTGCTAGATCGGCTCTAGTTTTCATCATCTTCGTCTGTTGTCTAAAATCAAACCTTTCCTAAATCATAAAACTCTAGAGATGGCTGTTCACGCTTTTATTACCTCACGTTTAGACTACTGCAATTCACTTTACTGCGGTATTTCAATGTCTCAAATTGCTCGTGTTCAACTAGTTCAAAACGCTGCTGCAAGATTCCTTCATAATAGTCGTAAAAGCGCTCATATCACTCCAATTTTGAGGACCCTTCATTGGCTGCCTATTAAATTCAGAATTGATTTTAAAATCCTTCTATTTGTTATAAATCTCTACGTGATTTAGCCCCCACTTATTTATCTGAACTGCTATAACCTCGTACTTTTCTGATGCAAGGACCTTTCAGATAAACCCGTGTAACAGGTCACATGTTCAGACCCAGTATGATACTGAACCAATAAGAGCATTTCTAAACTAAACTAAGCTCAGCAACTATAATTAATCACTTCTAGAAAATTTACAATAATGTCTAGTTGTATTCATGATTTGGCAAATGACTATGATTAAATATTTTTAATAAGTTAATAAATATAACCATATATCATGTTATCACATAAACTTCAATGTTTTGGATCGGTACATTTTTTAAATGTTTCTGAAAGAGTCTCTTCTGCTCATTTATTTGATCATAAATACAGTAAAACAGTGAAATATTACTCCAGTGTAAATCATCTGTTCTCTATGTGAATATATAGTAAAGTGTAATTTATTCCTGTGATTTATCATCATTACTCCAGTCTTCAGATCCTTCAGAAATCATTCTCATATGATGATTTGATGCTCAAGAAACATTTATGATTATTATCAGTGTTTCATATTTTTGTGGAAACTGATACATTTTATTTTTCAGGATTCTTTGATGAATAGAAAGTTTAAAAGAACACCGTTTATTAGAAATAGAATCTTTTGTAACATTATAAATGTCACTTTTGATCAAATTAACGCATCCTTAATGAATAAAAGTATTAATATCTTTCAAATCAGTGTGTATAAATGAGCTTGCGTCCTCACCTGCACAGATCAGAGGAGAATATATAGAGTTTCTCAGTCTTTGTGACGATTGGATGGAAAGACGCTCCGTCGGTGCCGTTGATCATGTTACACTCGTCTGAACTCCACCAGTTTAACGAACTGACAAACAGAGCAAATAATCCATAACTCAATCTTCTGAGCACATGCTGATCGTTTGGAATCCATTTATGAATCTTCTGGAGATAAATGGAGTTTTCTGCTGGTTTTACCTCTGTCCGTTCCACTCGTCTATACGAGCAAAGTCCTGATAATTCTGCCTCCCCGTCAAGAACACATAATCACCGTCATCTGTGCCGTTTTTCTGAAACATAATCAATGACATGAGAATGAAAAACATGTACAAATACACAGTTAACAGACGTACTAAACACAGAGAAGCACACATATTAAGTACAGCTGCATTGATAACATTAGCCATCAACTGATATTGAAACTTCAATAGCAACTTAATGCACCAAATACACTAGTGTTCAAAAGTTTGGGGTCGGGAAGATTGTTTAATGTTTCTGAAAGAGTCTCTTCTGCTCATTTATTAGATCATAAATACAGTAAAACAGTGAAATATTACTCCAGTGTAAATCAGCTGTTCTCTATGTGAATATATAGTAAAGTGTAATTTATTCCTGTGATCAAAGCTGAATTTATCATCATTACTCCAGTCTTCAGTGTCACATGATCCTTCACAAATCATTCTCATATGAGGATGTGATGCTCAAGACACATTTATGATTATTATCAGTGTTTCATATTTTGTGGAAACTGATACATTTTATTTTAAAGGATTCTTTGATGTACAGAAAGTTCAAAAGAACAGCATTTATTAGAAATAGAATCTTTTGTAACTTTATAAATGTCACTTTTTATTAATTTAATGTACATAATTAATAAAAAAAATCGTTCTGACCCAAAACCTTTGAACGGTAGTGTATTTACACAAAATTAAACATCTTTAAATGAATTTATAAAACAAATGGCATATATATATATATATATATATATATATATTAATGCTGTCAAACGATTAAATCACATCCAGAATAGAAGTTTGTGTTTACATTATTATGTATATATAAATACACACACATGCATGTATATATTTAAGAAAAAAATATATATTTATATATAAAATATTTATATATAATATAAATTATATAAATATATATAAAGTATATGCATGCAAATATTTCTTAAATATATACATGTATGTTTGTGTATTCAAATATACATAATTATTATACACAGTACACACGTATATTACTGTTAGTGGGTGGGACATATTAGGCAGCAAGTGAACATTTTGTCCTCAAAGTTGATGTGTTAGAAGCAGGAAAAATGGGCAAGCGTAAGGATTTGAGCGAGTTTGACAAGGGCCAAATTGTGACGGCTAGACGACTGGGTCAGAGCATCTCCAAAACTGCAGCTCTTGTGGGGTGTTCCCGGTCTGCAGTGGTCAGTATCTATCAAAAGTGCTCCAAGGAAGGAACAGTGGTGAACCGGCGACAGGGTCATGGGCGGCCAAGGCTCATTGATGCACGTGGGGAGCGAAGGCTGGCCCGTGTGGTCCGATCAAACAGATGAGCTACTGGAGCTCAAATTGCTCAAGAAGTTAATGCTGGTTCTGATAGAAAGGTGTCAGAATACACAGTGCATCGCAGTTTGTTGCGTATGGGGCTGCATAGCCGCAGACCAGTCAGGGTGCCCATGCTGACCCCTGTCCACCGCCGAAAGCACCAACAGTGGCACGTGAGCATCAGAACTGGACCACGGAGCAATGGAAGAAGGTGGCCTGGTCTGAGGAATCACGTTTTCTTTTACATCACGTGGATGGCCGGGTGCGTGTGCGTGGCTTACCTGTGGAACACATGGCACCAGGATGCACTATGGGAAGAAGGCAAGCCGGCGGAGGCAGTGTGATGCTTTGGGCAATGTTCTGCTGGGAAACCTTGGGTCCTGCCATCCATGTGGATGTTACTTTGACACGTACCACCTACCTAAGCATTGTTGCAGACCATGTACACCCTTTCATGGAAACGGTATTCCCTGGTGGCTGTGGCTCTTTCAGCAGGATAATGCTCCTGACACAAAGCACAAATGGTTCAGGAATGGTTTGAGGAGCACAACAACGAGTTTGAGGTGTTGACTTGGCCTCCAAATTCCCCAGATCTCAATCCAATTGAGCATCTGTGGGATGTGCTGAACAAACAAGTCCGATTCATGGAGGCCCCACCTCACAACTTACAGGACTTAAAGGATCTGCTGCTAACATCTTGGTGCCAGATACCACAGCACACCTTCAGGGGTCTAGTGGAGTCCATGCCTCGACAGGTCAGGGCTGTTTTGGCAGCAAAAGGGGGAGCAACACAATATTAGGAAGGTGGTCATAATGTTATGCCTGATCGGTGTATATATATATATATATATATATTAATAAACACAAACTTTTATGTTACATGTTAAATATACTGAACCTAATAATCAGTCAAGGAGGGACAGTTACTGACTGATGCTAAAATCCTCAAATGATGATTCACAAACACAGTAACACATGATTTGAGGAATCAGGACGACACACACACGCTCAACTTCAGCATTTAGTGTTCAAGGTTTGATGACTTCAAGAACTAGTAATAGTGATGATCGACTCTAACCTTATAGAAAAGTCCGAAGTGGTCGTCCGGCACGAAGACTTTGAGATCTTTGAGCAGCGGATCTTCGTAACCCCACAGCAGGTCACCGACCCTGTGTGTCGCGAACACGCCGACGCCTTTGGACTTCATCAAGTCAGAGATTAAGCGACTGAAGAAGCTGTCTTTGAATTTCTCCATTATGGTCTGAGGTCAGAAACACACGCATACACAGTGGATTAGCTCATCAATTCCTTACGCAAAATATCATTTCTTATGGTTATTTTGACTTTCACCCGCTTATTCATGACACACTCTCATTTCTCTGTGATTTCAGTATGTCAGGGACCACAATCTCACCACAGCGGGGATGTTGACCGTCCGGACGAGGTCGTCCTCGGAGCCGCGTGACATGTCAGGCTCGAACACGTATGTTTTTGGATTGACAGCTTGCACTCTGGTTCCGTTGTCCATAAATTTCACATCCTCTTTCGGCCGATACTCCCTGAAAGAGGAAATTCAAGATTTCAGATCTGGTTCTTACTGACTTTATGAAAACAGCAATGTTTTAGAGCTGAGCTACTTTTCAACAACAGATCATGTGATTCAGATAAGATCTGAAGCTGGTGATATGTGGGCGCCGCTTTAGGAACGGTTTTTGATGTGTCGTCAAAATCATCAAAATCATATTACAATGATTTCTGAAGGATCTGAAGACTGGAGTAATGATGATAAATTCAGCTTTGATCACAGGAATAAATTACACTTTACTATATATTCACATAGAGAACAGATGATTTACACTGGAGTAATATTTCACTGTTTTACTGGATTTATGATCAGATAAACACAGCCCTGATGAGCTGAGGAGACTTGAGGAGTCTTTTGACCGGCAGTGTGTGTCATGTGTCGGCTCACCTGTACGTGTACGGGCCGATCTCTATGACCGAGGGTTTGTCTCCGTTCAGAACCTCTGCTGGATTGGTCAGATTAAAGAAGTAAAACTGCATGTAAACTGGCGGCGGCGGGTTTTGCCACACCGAAAACGCTTCTGTTCCATTTTCCAGAACGATTTGCTGTGAGAGAAAGTGAATTGTGGGTAGAAATTCCCAAAATTACTCATCATTTAGGAAGAGAAACACATAAAGCTACTTTATTCCAACAGTCAGCTTTATAATATCATATATTTATATATCATATACAACTCAAAGTGCACATAAAATGTGTGTATGATATTTAATTTCTCTCCTTTAGCATATGAATATGATATTAACTCCACACCATGGTATTATGGAATAAAATCTCATAGTAATAATGCTAGAAAAAATAATAAAAATAATTTGGGATATAATAATATAATGTGAGGAGAAAATCATAATATTATTTTTGATTTATATAATATTATTATACAATTAACTTTGATATTACAATATAATAAATTATTATACATTATAATATATTTTCATAATATTATGTGAGGAGAAAATCATAATACTACTACTATTAATAATAATCATAATAGTAATATAATACTAATAATACTAACATAAAATATATTATACATTACATTATAATATATATTACATAATATTGTTTGATTTATATAATATAATATTATTATACAATATACTATGATATTATATGATAAATTATTATGTTATATATTCTATTATAAGATATTTTCATAATGTTATGTGTGGAGAATATCATATTCCCAATACAGTATATATTATATTTATATATCATAATTCATAATATAAATGTAATATTATTTAATAAATAATACTTATATTATGTATTTTCATAATATTATGCAAGGAGAAAATCATAATACTACTACTACTAATAATAATAATAATGTTTTATTTATATATATATATATATATATATATATATATATATATTCTATATTCTATGATAAAATGTAATAAAATATTATATTATATATAGTATTATAATATATTTTCATAATATTATGTGAGGAGAAAATACTACTACTACTACTACTACTAATAATAATAATAATAATGTTTGATATATATAATATTAATATTACATAATGCATCATATTGTTTGATTTATATAAAACATATCCCAGTATCTATATGAAAAAAACGTGATATGAATGAAAAACACATGAACCTCCACACACACACACACACACACTCACTGACCTCCTTTATCATGTTGTTTAAGAGCTTCTGAAAGACTTGCGACAAAACCATCGCGATCCCGGCGATTAACAGCAGAATGCAGAGCAATCCAGTGCTGTAAACACAGCAGGTCCGGAGCCGCATGATCAGCTCGGTTCGGTTCCGAGAGAGAAGGACAAAGAGACAGACAGAGCAGCTGATCGGACTGAGAGTGTTTACATGTGTCAGGAGGAACAGGAGAGCGAGGGCGAGAGCGAGAGCGAAACCCACACGGAGCGGAAAACAGCCGTTTATCATGAGACACAGTCCGTTCGTTCCTGCAGGGGGCGCTCGGTGGCTCAATCAACACGATCCTCCATAGAGACGAAGAACCTCACGACGATTTTTGTCTTATTAGAGTTATATAAAGTATAATTATTTAAAAATATTACTTCAAAAATATTATCATATGGCATAAAAGAGAACATACTTTTTTAATCTCTACAAAAAGACGTGAACTGCGTCGGAAATCGAATACTTTTCTACTATATAGTATGCAAAAAACAGTACGCCAACAGAGTAGAATGTGCGAATTCATAGTATTCGAAAATCAGTAGGCGAAAAGTACCCGGATGACCTACTCCTTCCGGTGAGATTCTTAAGTGTGCATACAATGGACTTTACTATCCCATGAGGCCACGGGAGAGGATTTATGAATGGAGGTGAAGACGAGCAACTGACGCTGGTAGGTCACGTGATAACGACAACATGGCGGATGTAGTACATCCGGATTATATAGAACATACTTTTTTAACGGTCGCGAAGTTCGTTCAAATTCAAATGTAATATTATGATTTCGGACGCAGCTGTGTAATCTTTGGCTGTCTAAACTAAATGTACCAGGTATCACATGAACCAATAAATCACACTTCAATAATACACATTAAAGCCACAATATGTAATTTTTCACCGCTAGAGGTCGCTTATTCAAAACAAAGGCGTAGCTTGATGAATAGCCTTGAATTCTATTTTATTCTGCCACAGACGAGCGCTTCCGCTTCTTCCACTCATGCAACGCAGCGCTGTTTTATCATATTAGATACATTTGAGGGTGTTGAATGTTTTGTTATAATGAATGTTATAATGCTACTCTGTGCGTTCGGTGGCGGCTACTATGAGACACTTGTTCACACTGCAGTAAGCCAGATCGATAAAATGGTATCAAGAACACCAGATTTAAACAATAAGACTAACTGTGTTGAGCTGTATAACAATGATTCGTTTTCTGTGGATGAATGATCCAAACAGTTGCTCAACTGTCTAATAAAACACATCATATATTAAAGCGTCTTTGGTGTTTCCGGAAATCGAGGGTAACGCGGGTATGATGTCATCGATAGCCGACGCACGGACACAGTCCATGTCCTGGTTAAAATCGCTTATTTCTCTGGATTTAAACATTCTTGGAAACATTTGGGATAATTTGAGTACACAAGTCATATAACAAAAAATATATAACATTGTTCTAGTGGCTTTTGGATATTTTAATCCAAAAATCTTACATATTGTGCCTTTAATTGACAAAATACAGTGGAGAATTATTTAGAATCAGTGAACTTGACCAGCTAACGCGACAACGTCCGGGTCGCCATTTTGAGACACATTAATAACGTTTATCTTCCTTCCTGCTAATTCTATTTCTAGCGATAACCGTAAGAACCGCCGCCCACTCGTGAGTCAGCCACTTTTATAACTTATGACTGCCTCAATTATGACCTGTGATCCTCCATATTAACGCGATGTATGCGGATTATTGCGACATAAATCAACAACTTTAGCCATTATATCAATCCTAATTTTAGTGAAGCAGCTAATCAGCATATAGCATTCATCCTGAGGAAAGGTCATATGACCTGATACGCATGCGCAGCTCGCTCAGAACTCGAGAGAGTGGAGTAGCTAGCGAGCAAAGAACATCCACAGAAAGGTCACGTGATCCAGTCCGCATGCGCAGTGCCGCTGGCGGTTGTCTGAGTGATTTCAGTTTTCTGTTGGATGTTTAGTAGGCGTTTGTTTGTTTGTGTGTATTCTTTTTATCGGTTTTTCTTCAGGTTATTTTATACCTTTCGCTTTCTGTTCGTGATCCGCCGTGGATTCGGCTGGTGAGTTTCTGTTTCTGATGTGTGAAAGTGAAAGATTCAAAACATTCTCAGTTGAGTCCAAAATCAGATTGTTTTTATTTATCAAACGATCGGTCATGGCATTACACTAACTAACGTATGAATGCAGTAATGAAATATAACCACATAAGTTTTATTTCCAGCAGAAATTATCCCCAAAAAAAGCTTGAAAGTCCTGTCAAACATATTACATTAGTTTGTTAAAGAACTAAAATGAGTAAAACTAGGTTTTGCTAACCTTACTAAACTAAGTTATCATTAGTTAATGAGGTTTTTAATAATTTAGGCCCCCAAATACGAGGGGCATGACCCTATAATTCAAAAAGCAGCTATATATTTTCATATATAAAGACCTTATTTATACTTGGCAAAATTAATATTAATATGTGTGAAATCTACTTTTAGAAAATGTTTTATATAATTAAATTTTTTTGTAAATATATATATATATATATATATATATATATATATATATATATATATATAATGTTAGATAAATCACAAATAATCTGACAGCACTAATTATGTTTTATATAATATTTTAATGTAATTAAATAAATGTATTTGGATGAATTTTATTTTTATTATTTATTCTTTACATTATTCACACTGCTTTTTCATAGTTTAAAATGTCATGCAACTTTTATACATGCATTCATTGGTCAAAAAGAGAGACCTGAATTATAAAATGCATAATTGAATGTTTGTTTATGACACATTTTTTCTTAGATATTTGATCTGTTTTTGCATCTAATCACATCTAACATAGAAGTTTGTAAACATACTATATTATATATATATATACATATTTACACATTTATGTTAGATTAGTCGTGAATAATAATATTTTTTTTTATTTATAAATTTTTTATGTAATTAAATAAATGTATTTATTTGTATGAATTTTATTTTTATTATTTATTCAAAATGAACTTGCAACTTGTATACATGCATTCATTGGTTAAAAGGAGAGCCCTGAATTATAAAATGTATAACTGAATGTTCGTTTATGACACATATTTGATCTGTTTTGTCAGAGCGCTATGAGAGGAGCGTGTGACCATGGCGTCCCCTGAGTCGAGCGTCTCGTCTCTGCTGGCCACATCTGGACGTCTGCAGAGCTCGCTCCATCCAGAGCCCGTCGCCACCATCAGATACAAGGACAAGCGCTACGCTTCCGCCTCAGAGGCGCTGGACGCGTACATCTGTGACTTCCAGAGGAGTCAGCGGGACTCGGAGACGTCGACGGGGAAGCTGGAGCTGCCCAGAGAGCTTTCTAAACCTCATCCCAGGAACAGAGATGGTACATGAGAAGCATCGCATTGCATGCAAATCAGGCCGAAATCTTATTCATAAGCTCTGTAAATCACCACAGACAGCTGACAAATTGTATTTAATCTGGAATATTCCTTAAAATCAGCAGTGTTATTTTTTATTAACACTATATTATTATTATTGAGTTTTTATTTTTATATTTTGCATTTTCATTCTAGTGTTAGTAATTTAGTCGTTTTTTTAATTGTTTTTATTTATTTATTTAGTACTTTACCTTATTTTCAGTGAGTTGCAAATCAACATTTCTAATTAGTGTAGTTTAGTAAATGTTTGATTATTATGAATGTGTATAAAATATGTATTAATTTTTATATTTTTCCTTTTCATTGTAATTTTAGTTTAAGCTTTAGTCATTTTTGTTGTGTTTTATTGTCTTTTTTATTTATTTAATTTAGGATTTAAACTTCTTTTATTTTAGGTAGTTGCTTAACATTTCTATATAAATATAAGTGTTTTAATTATTATAAATATATAAATAAATGTGTTAATTTTATTTTTTTTGTATTATTGTAATTTTAGTTTAAGCTTTAGTAGTTTTGTTGTGTTTTTGCCTTTTTTAGTTTTAGGTTTTTATTTAATTTTTGTTAATCTTTATTTCAATTTTAGTTTTAGTATTTTTTTTTTGTACTTAAACTTATTTTATTTTAGTTAGTTGCCAAGTCAATATTTCTAATTTGGTAATTTCTAATATATATATATATATATATATATATATATATATGTGTGTGTATATTATTTCAGTTAACGTTTATCTTATTTAAGTTAATGAAAATGTATTTGAATAGATTAAACACTAGCAACACTGAATCTGCACTGCCTGTTCTCTTGATTTCATGCATAACGTCCTGTGTTTTTATTGGCTTTGATTGACGGGTGCAGTACTGAAGACGAGTTTGACGGATGGAGAGTTGAACTTCCTGAACATTCCCGTCCGGAAGAGAGACTCTGATGGGCTCAGTGTGACCACCGACGACCTCTTGGCTCTCCCGAACGACGGCTCTCTCCCCGTGACCCGCACCTCCGCCCTCCTGTCCCGGTCAGGGAGCTTCCCGTTGGGATTGAGCTTTAACTCGAGCTCCCGGTCACACTCGCGGCCCGCACCGGCTCAGAAACGCTCCACGCGGCGACTCACTCCGCCAGTGAGCAGGAAATCCCTCCCTATGGACGATTTACTGATTGGCGGCTTGCGATCGCATCGTCAGGCTCCTCCTCCCAACATCCTGCTAGCCAATCAGACGCATCCACCCGACACGCCCAGATCCAGTTATCTCCCGCGCTGGATGACCAGCCAGAAATCTGAGATGGATTTTTCGGGCATGACCAGCGTTCCTGACCTGAAGTATCCGCTGTGGCTCAGACAGTGTGACGTGTCGTCAGACGGCCAGCGGAGCGAGCGTCCTCTCAGAGTTCCTTCATGGGTCGGAGATCTGGAAGAGTCCAGCCGCGGCACACAGTCCGACACTAAAGGTCATTACAGTTAACTAAAACCAAAACTAAAATCATAAAAAAATTGGTAATTGAAATAAAACGTTAAAAAATTCAGGTAGGTGTCACTCATTTTCATTTAATTTAACTTGATATACTAAAAAAAATAATAATAATAAACTGACATACAAATGACAAAATTACTAAAACTTTAACTAAAATTAAAATGAAATATTAAAAATATTAATAAAAACTGTAATAGTATCTCAATGATACTAGAATAACACTACCGGCATATTTCATCTAATTATGACAATTAAATGATCATCATCTTCATGCAGTGAATCATTAATATACTAATAATCAGCTGTATTATCATTAACTAAAGCTATTAAAGTATTCCTGTTTATTGAAATAAAACTAAATATAAATATTAGTTATTAAACTAAATGAAAAAATAAGTGTTGCCTTGGCAACTAGAAAATGGAAGTAAATAAAAACTAAGACTGAAATAGAAATAAATTGTTTTTTATATTGCTATTTAGATTTAATGAAATTACTAAAAATTAAACTAAAATAAAAATTCAAAATATTAATAATACTCAAATAAAAACTAATATAGTATTTATTAATATTTTTAATTATTATATTTCTGTTGTTTTTATCATTTTTATTAGCTTTTTCTATTTAGTTTTATTTCAGTTTTTTAATTTTACCACTTAAACTAAATGAAATGTTAACTAGATGAAATGAAATAATTTCTGTGGACGTTTGTTTCATTTCAGTTACCGAGACTGTAGATGAAACCCTCACTGGTCTCTCGTGTTTGTCTCTGTTCAGATGGTCAGATGGCTTCTCTGACCCTGAGAGCCGGTCAGATGTTAAACACACCGTCTCTTGCTCTCTGCGAGCCGCTGAAGGAGCACAACAGTTCAGGAGATACGGAGGACGCGCTGGACGCAGACCGATCCTGGGACAATCCGCCTGTGGCGTTGTGAGTCATTTTGCACATTTAATCTCATTATTTATATATTTATTGGCAAAAAACTCTGACTAAGATCATCTTCAGATGAAAGGGGGAAATGACATCTGACAGCTGTCAGTCACCGGGTATGTCCAGTATGACACACTACCAACTGCTTTAGAAGAAAATAGTATGAAATGTGTGTTCATATTTTCATGACTTATTATTAGATAACATTATTAGATGATTATTAGACAACAATAGCAACACTACTGTTTGAAATGTTTATTATTACATACTGCATGCTGTTTCACATATTTATTTACATATACAGTACCGGTCAGTAAGATTTTTTAATGTTTCTAAAAGAGTCTCTTCTGCTCATTTATTAGATCATAAATCCAGTAAAACAGTGAAATATTACTCCAGTGTAAATCAGCTGTTCTCTATGTGAATATATAGTAAAGTGTAATTTATTCCTGTGATCAAAGCTGAATTTATCATCATTACTCCAGTCTTCAGTGTCACATGATCCTTCACAAATCATTCTCATATGAGGATTTGATGCTCATTTATGATTATTATCAATGTTGAAAACATTTGTTTTTTTGTGGAAACCATGATACACTACCATTAAAAGGTTTGGGGTAAGTAATATACACTCACCTAAAGGATTATTAGGAACACCATACTAATACTGTGTTTGACCCCCTTTCGCCTTCAGAACTGCCTTAATTCTACGTGGCATTGATTCAACAAGGTGCTGAAAGCATTCTTTAGAAATGTTGGCCCATATTGATAGGATAGCATCTTGCAGTTGATGGAGATTTGTGGGATGCACATCCAGGGCACGAAGCTCCCGTTCCACCACATCCCAAAGATGCTCTATTGGGTTGAGATCTGGTGACTGTGGGGGCCATTTTAGTACAGTGAACTCATTGTCATGTTCAAGAAACCAATTTGAAATGATTCAAGCTTTGTGACATGGTGCATTATCCTGCTGGAAGTAGCCATCAGAGGATGGGTACATGGTGGTCATAAAGGGATGGACATGGTCAGAAACAATGCTCAGGTAGGCCGTGGCATTTAAACGATGCCCAATTGGCACTAAGGGGCCTAAAGTGTGCCAAGAAAACATCCCCCACACCATTACACCACCACCACCAGCCTGCACAGTGGTAACAAGGCATGATGGATCCATGTTCTCATTCTGTTTACGCCAAATTCTGACTCTACCATCTGAATGTCTCAACAGAAATCGAGACTCATCAGACCAGGCAACATTTTTCCAGTCTTCAACTGTCCAATTTTGGTGAGCTCGTGCAAATTGTAGCCTCTTTTTCCTATTTGTAGTGGAGATGAGTGGTACCCGGTGGGGTCTTCTGCTGTTGTAGCCCATCTGCCTCAAGGTTGTGCGTGTTGTGGCTTCACAAATGCTTTGCTGCATACCTCGGTTGTAACGAGTGGTTATTTCAGTCAAAGTTGCTCTTCTATCAGCTTGAATCAGTCGGCCCATTCTCCTCTGACCTCTAGCATCAACAAGGCATTTTCGCCCACAGGACTGCCGCATACTGGATGTTTTTCCCTTTTCACACCATTCTTTGTAAACTCTAGAAATGGTTGTGCGTGAAAATCCCAGTAACTGAGCAGATTGTGAAATACTCAGACCGGCCCGTCTGGCACCAACAACCATGCCACGCTCAAAATTGCTTAAATCACCTTTCTTTCCCATTCTGACATTCAGTTTGGAGTTCAGGAGATTGTCTTGACCAGGACCACACCCCTAAATGCATTGAAGCAACTGCCATGTGATTGGTTGATTAGATAATTGCATTAATGAGAAATTGAACAGGTGTTCCTAATAATCCTTTAGGTTAGTGTATAAGATACAATAATAATCCCTTTTTGACGCATTGATCAAATGTGACACTAAAGACATTTATAAAGTTACAAAAGATTCCATTTCTAATAAATGCTGTTCTTCTGAGCTTTCTATTCATCAAAGAATCCTGAAAAATATGTATCACAATTTCCTCAAAAAATATTAAGCATGCGAAAATGGTTTTCAACATTGATAAAAAATAAAAATCATTATTAATAATTGAGCACAAAATCATCATATCAGAGTGATTTCTGAAGGATCACATTGGAGTAATGATGATAAATTCAGATTTGATCACAGGAATAAATTACACTTTACTATATATTCACATAGAGAACAGCTGCTTTACACTGGAGTAATATTTCACTGTTTTACCGTATTTATGATCAAATAAATGAGCAGAAGACACTCTTTCAGAAACATCTTAATGCTTCCAAACTTTTGACTGGTACTATATGTATTTTTAGGCCATTTTAAACAGCCATCTAAAAATAAAAAAGCCAAAATAAAAATAAAAAAGCAACACCAATGTTGGTCATGGATTCGATTCCCAGGGAATGCATGAATAAAAACAAAGCATCTACTAAATGCATGAATGTTCAACATGTCCCGTCATCTGTAGTAAATCTCCAGTGCCAGTGGGTGGCGCTGATGAGCCGCAACCGCCTGAAGCGCTTCAGAGGAGCAAGGTACAGTATGTGACGGTCATTTTGTCTTTTACTGACTCAGTGCTCTTTACCGTGCATCTGTACTGAGAGTGTTTGTCTGTCCAGTCTGCAGCTTCCTGTTCATCAGGATACAGCAGCAGGAAACATCCGGGTCCAGTGGAGGCGCTCAAACACATGCTGTTCCGCCTACAGGCCGTCGAGCACAAGATCAGCCAATCACACGCGTCCAGTGAAGTCCAAACCCCTGCAGCGTCAGCCACACAGCTGGAGAGAGAAACACTGGAGCAGGTACAGTAAAAATCACTTCATTTAAACGTTTGTTCTTGTTTTTGTCATTATCTTGTGATGTTAAGAGCTCATCTTTTTACATTTGTTGAAGTTTGTGTGTCGAGTGTTGAGGTCTATGTACAAGCTTCTAAAACTATATCCCAGGTATCTTTGCTTTGAAGGATGATTGTGCCATCAGAAACAATTATAGCATAGTTCACTTCATTAAAGGGTTAGTTCACCCAAAAATGTAAATTCTGTCATTAATTTCTCTCCCTCATGTCGTTCCAAACCCGTAAGACCTTCGTTCATCTTCAGAACACATTAAGATATTTCTGATGAAATCTGAGAGCTCTCGGACCCCTCCATAGACAGCAGTTTAATGAACACTTTCAAGGCCAGAAAGGCAGTAAAGACATCGTTAAAATAGTCCATGTGACTCCAGCGGTTCAACCTTAATGTTATGAAGCGATGAGAATACAAACAAAAAAATAATCTTTATTCAACAATTTCTTCTAGCCTGTGTCAGACTCTTATTCTGTTGACGTAGTAAATACAGTGCAGCACTTTCAGAACGCCGGCTTACCATTGGCCGAGGCTGTTCACGTGAGCACCGCGACGCATGCGCACGATAGGGATGGGCGATATCTTATCTTATCGTTTGTGATATACCAGTAAAAATTCTCCCCACGATAAGAATGAGTCTTCCCGCGATAATAACGATAAAGCCTGGTTGATGACGCGACCCATTCGCATCTCACGTGCAGAGAAAACCGCTATGGCGGAAGAGAGGAGGAGTTTATCGCTAAACGAGGAGCTACCTCTACAATCTGAACCTGTACACACACACATATTTACACTCGCTGAGCACTTGGACTGAGCGCTTGAGAGATTCGCTCATTGTCAAGCGATCCGTAAAGCGCGCTATTTCAGTTCATCTCAATGAATGCGCAGTGTATTTGACGCACAGTACACACTAGTGTGAGCGAAAGTGCTTCACACACACTCAAAGAGAGCGAGAGAGTCTTACACCACACAGAACTGACGTGCTACATGTAAACAATATTCTCTGTTGTATTTCCTGTAAAATAACGGCGTTCATTTCAAATTATTCAGCCTTTATGAACAAGCAGAGACTAATCTCATTGGCTGGTGCTCATCTTTTACCGTCCCTGTTTTCATTTCAGCAAATCAGCTCGAGCGAACGCTGACAACGTGATTAATATTCATAAACCCAGCAGTTCTATCATTAAATCATTATTTGCATTTTCTTTTGTAATCTGAAGACATGGTTGGGATTATTACTTTCGCTGTTTGCACCATGAGAATATGAATAAATACAGAATCTGTGTTTACATTTCAAACTTGTCATTGATTTGAATTATTATTGTTTGTATTGTGCGATGTTTTTCAGCAGGGTTGCACTATTTAAACATTACCTGCACTTTTACAGAAGAAAAATATATCTGCAGCTTTTCAATGTCTGAAAAGGCTGGTGTTTTTTATTCTTTTATGTAATTTGTATATTATAGGAGCCTATTCGATGATGGGTTTGTTTTACTTGAGATCAATGTTTGTTTTTCTGAGGCTCTCAAGAATGCGTCCAGCTCTCACTTGTAGCCAAAAACAATGGGAATGGTACTACATTTATATCGTCATTGATATCGTCATCGCAATAAATACCAGAAAATATCGTGATATATTTTTAAGTCCATATCGCCCATCCCTAGCGCACGAGTCGTTCTGCCGTAGAACTAGGAAACACTGCACTGTTTACATTACGTCAACAGTGTAAGAAAAAGTATTCTCATCGCTTCATAACATTAAGGTTGAACCGCTGGAGTCACATGGACTATTTTAACGATGTCTTTACTGCCTTTCTGGCCTTGAAAGTGTTCATTAAACTGCTGTCTATGGAGGGGTCCGAGAGCTCTCAGATTTCATCAGAAATATCTTAATGTGTTCTGAAAATGAACGAAGGTCTTACGGGTTTGGAACGACATGAGGGAGAAAAATTAATGACAGAATTTACATTTTTGGGTGAACTAACCCTTTAATTGTCAGCATTAAAGGGAAGTTGCGCTGGTCTTTTCTTCTCTATTGTGCCGTATGAGTGAAACGCTTCTCAAACAAGAACAAATGTAGGGCGGGGCTTGATTTTGTCTGTGGGGAATTGATTGGGTGGTTGTGGTTTGCTATTGGTGGATCTCATGTGAGTGACAGGTTGCCCCGCCCTCGTCATCAGAGATGTCGCTGCACAATTTTATTGGCTGAATGTGGAATTTTGCATTTAGTGAATAAAGTTCAAACTAACAAACACAATGTAAATAGCATCGTGTTGTCATAAATACAATTTTTTACAGAATGATCTAGTTTTGTCACATTGTGGCATTCCACTCTTTTCCATTGCAGACACTGTATAAAAACGACAATTTATATTTATTAATTTAGCAGATCATATACTAAATGATTATAAAAAAGTTATTTATTCATAAATTGGCTGTAATATCGGAAGTGATTTAATGCAAGTTACAAAGTTTGTCCAGAAATGCATGTTGTAGAGCCTCATGTTGTTTTAATGTTCCGGTTTAGTTTTTTCTTCTGTGAAACACAAAATAAGATGTTTTCCAGAATGTTCACGCTGCTCTTTTCCACATCATAAAAGTATACCGCTAAACACAAAAAAAAGCCAATAAAAGTATAATGAAACTACAAAGCTGACGTTTAGTGTCGTTGATGACAAAGACCATTGGTTCTCGTATGTCATGTGACCAGCCAATTACGACATGGCAAGTTTAAATATATGCAACCTGCATTGTTCCTTATCAGCCTCTTAATTTTTTTTAATTTGTTTTGTATCTTGTTAAGGTTCCTCAGGAGGAAACTGACGTGGGAAGCGGCGAGTCGTTACGGAGGTCAGGAGGGTCATGTGATCTCAGTGAAGCAGCATCGCTCTCGTCATTTGGTGTTCATAGTTGTTGTTCTTTTGTCTGTTTTCTCAGAGCTCTTCACCACCTGGACAGACTGAAAACACTCGTGGACGACATGAACGAGAGGAAGGCCAGAGCAGAGGATGATGGGACAGATGCGAATATTACAAACAGTGCCAGAATCGAGAAGCAGTTATGAATCAGAAATCAAAGACACTGACGCTTCATGGATCATATTCACTTAAAGGTCTGATTTCTACGGAGCCCCTAAAGGGACGTGGTGGTGGAAAAAATGTAGGTTTTTCAAATCTTTTGCTTACTGTGTTTCAGACAGCTCAGTGCGTTAACAATGGAGCGGTTCAGAGAGTTTTATCTTGAACTTGGGCTTAAGTATAAAGAAATACAGTCAGTGCTTAGTTCAATGAGTTCAGTAAAGTTGGCATATTCACAGATTCAGACTTCCCGGATCAATAACTCATGAGCTAAACGCTGTTAAAACACAAATGACACCTCTTTAACGTAGACAACGAGCTACAACCTAATTTTCCTCAAAACGAGCCAAATAGATCTCTGAATAGAGACAAGTCCGAAGGGATCGTCTACAAAGTGCAAAAGCTGAAAAGCGTTACTACGAAAATAGGCAATAACTTCAATGTTACACACTGTAGTGTCTCCAAATTCAGTTTACACATCAGTGCTCTCCTACTGGTCATACTACAACACTTAGTTTGATCAAATGTCATTTTGCATAATTTTTATGATTATTTATTATGAAATAAAATCAATACCTTCACTGTTATTAGAAAAAATATTCAATAACTTTACTGTCATACAGTGTAATGCCATCAGAATCAGTAAGCAATTATCATGTAAAAGCTATGGTTGCAACTACTGTAGTATGTTAGCTGGGTACCAACATCATTTGTGTAAAGAATAGGCATATTATGTGCTATTACTTTTATTATTTTTATACTTTTTAATTATTTGAATGTGCTATTACTTGCCAAACATTGATGTGTAAACTGAATTTGGAGACACTACAGTGTGTAACATTGAAGTTATTGCCTATTTTTGTAGTAACGCTTTTCAGCTTTTGCACTTTGCAGACGGTCCCTTCGGACTTGTCTCTATTCAGAGATCTATTCATATTAAAAGGCTCGTTTTGAGGAAAATTAGGTTGTAGCTCGTTGTCTACGTTAAAGAGGTGTCGTTTGTGTTTTAACAGCGTTTAGCTCATGAGTTATTGATCCAGGAAGTCTGAATCTGTGAATATGCCAACTTTACTGAACTCATTGAACTAAGCACTGACTGTATTTCTTTATACTTAAGCCCAAGTTCAAGATAAAACTCTCTGAACCGCTCCATTGTTAACGCACTGAGCTGTCTGAAACACTTCCAGCGGGACATTATTTGCGAGGAAACGCAAAAGATTTGATCATCCTAAATTTTTTCCACCACTATGTCCCTTTAGGGGCTCCGTAGATTTCTGCTTCACAGGATCTATTTTTCTTTAAAACCTCATGAAAGATTAAAAAGCAAAGCTGTTTCAAAGGGCACGTGCTTCTACTAGCAACTCAACCAGCTCAGTGTTTGTCTAAAGTGTGTTTACATTCAGGTCATTGACTCGCACAATCATATCGTTTTGTCTTGATCACCGGCTGGAACAATAATATGGATAAACACTCATTCTTTTGCTAACTGAGTGTGTTCTGTGAGTATTTATTTCTTCCTAACCCTATGACTTCAGAAGTTAAATTACATTTATGACACTTAAATTCTGCTTGTGTTCTTTGGGAAAAAAAGACATGGGTTTGGAACGGCATAACAGTGAGCGAATGATCTTCTAACGGATCTTTTCCTTTATCTGTGATTTCCTTGCAATGTCTGTTATGTAGTTGAGTAAATGTGAATGCAAGTGAACCTGTAAGAAACTGCCTGACATTTATTTTAAGGTTGGTCTAATATTCTCTGTGTTGCAATGCATTCTTGATTCAACATTTTTTTTAGAGTGCATTAACAAAAAAAAAAAAAAAGTTTGCATAATTTTTTTGAGTTATGACTACTTTGAGTGAACTTACATTCAACCAATAAGCTACATTGAGTTAGAGGAACTTAATCATTTGTGAATGGCAGCCCAAAAAAGTGCATCCATCCATTATAATAGTGCTCCACACAGTTCCGGGGGTTAATAAAGGCCTTCTGAAGTGAATCGATGGGTTTGTGTACAAACCCGATTCCAAAAAAGTTGGGACACTGTACAAATTGTGAATAAAAAAGGAATGCAATAATTTACAAATCTCATAAACTTATATTTTATTCACAATAGAATATAGATAACATATCAAATGTTGAAAGTGAGACATTTTGAAATGTCATGCCAAATATTGGCTCATTTTGGATTTCATGAGAGCTACACATTCCAAAAAAGTTGGGACAGGTAGCAATAAGAGGCCGGAAAAGTTAAATGTACATATAAGGAACAGCTGGAGGACCAATTTGCAACTTATTAGGTCAATTGGCAACATGATTGGGTATAAAAAGAGCCTCTCAGAGTGGCAGTGTCTCTCAGAAGTCAAGATGGGCAGAGGATCACCAATTCCCCCAATGCTGCGGCGAAAAATAGTGGAGCAATATCAGAAAGGAGTTTCTCAGAGAAAAATTGCAAAGAGTTTGAAGTTATCATCATCTACAGTGCATAATATCATCCAAAGATTCAGAGAATCTGGAACAATCTCTGTGCGTAAGGGTCAAGGCCGGAAAACCATACTGGATGCCCGTGATCTTCGGGCCCTTAGACGGCACTGCATCACATACAGGAATGCTACTGTAATGGAAATCACAACATGGGCTCAGGAATACTTCCAGAAAACATTGTCGGTGAACACAATCCACCGTGCCATTCGCCGTTGCCGGCTAAAACTCTATAGGTCAAAAAAGAAGCCATATCTAAACATGATCCAGAAGCGCAGGCGTTTTCTCTGGGCCAAGGCTCATTTAAAATGGACTGTGGCAAAGTGGAAAACTGTTCTGTGGTCAGACGAATCAAAATTTGAAGTTCTTTTTGGAAAACTGGGACACCATGTCATCCGGACTAAAGAGGACAAGGACAACCCAAGTTGTTATCAGCGCTCAGTTCAGAAGCCTGCATCTCTGATGGTATGGGGTTGCATGAGTGTGTGTGGCATGGGCAGCTTACACATCTGGAAAGGCACCATCAATGCTGAAAGGTATATCCAAGTTCTAGAACAACATATGCTCCCATCCAGACGTCGTCTCTTTCAGGGAAGACCTTGCATTTTCCAACATGACAATGCCAGACCACATACTGCATCAATTACAACATCATGGCTGCGTAGAAGAAGGATCCGGGTACTGAAATGGCCAGCCTGCAGTCCAGATCTTTCACCCATAGAAAACATTTGGCGCATCATAAAGAGGAAGATGCGACAAAGAAGACCTAAGACAGTTGAGCAACTAGAAGCCTGTATTAGACAAGAATGGGACAACATTCCTATTCCTAAACTTGAGCAACTTGTCTCCTCAGTCCCCAGACGTTTGCAGACTGTTATAAAAAGAAGAGGGGATGCCACACAGTGGTAAACATGGCCTTGTCCCAACTTTTCTGAGATGTGTTGATGCCATGAAATTTAAAATCAACTTATTTTTCCCTTAAAATGATACATTTTCTCAGTTTAAACATTTGATATGTCATCTATGTTGTATTCTGAATAAAATATTGAAATTTGAAACTTCCACATCATTGCATTCTGTTTTTATTCACAATTTGTACAGTGTCCCAACTTTTTTGGAATCGGGTTTGTAAGAAAAATATCCATATTTAACACGTTATAAATTAAAATATCTAGGACCGCCTTCCATATTCAACCTACGAAAAAAGGGTTGGCAAAAGGAGGCTTGGCCATGGACCCCATGGTCATCCCTGTGACCCCCTCCGGACCGAGGGAGACGGACTTGATAATAGTGTGTAATGTTCTTACTCAAACCACCATCCAGTGTGTATCTGTATTTGCGCTCGTCAAATGATTCAATTTCCAACGTGTTTTCACTTCGGTGAGTAATGTAAGCACAGACATGTTTGTTGATGTCTTGAACGCAATGGCCAATCACAGGTATTGAAGTTAGAATCAAGTTTTTGTCCAGTGCTGAGTTCTGCACGTGCACTAATCCTCTCTAAGTGTAGACATGATGTAAATAAGAGATTCATTGTGTAGTCGCTTCACTGATTAATATAACGGGACTTTGTGAGATCGTTCATTGAATGAGTGACCGCTTTTAGTGATTATAAAGAGAGCGCTCTTTGCGCGCTGTCTAGGCAATATAAAAAAAATTATGAATAGGCCTATAATATATTCAGATTTTTAATAAAACTTGTTTTCCATTCTTAACAAGTGGCCACATACACCTTCAATACACAGGCCCATCCGCATATAAATGCGGGATTCACTCTCGAAATTGTGATGACTGACAGTCATCGAGTCCAACCTTTAGTTTAAACTGATAACCGTTTGTTTTACTCGCGTTTTGCCCTGTTAAATCCAGTCATGCAGCAGCTCTCCTGCCACTCAGTCCGGTTGAGGGGGGGGCGTTACGGCGGGAAAGTGACGGCGATGCATACCCTCTATAGACAAGGCAAGGCAAGCCAGCAGCTCAAGACTGGTTTCCCACTGAAGCTAAGCAGGGCTGAGCCTGGTCAGTATCTGGATGGGAGACCTCCTGGGAAAAACTAGGTAGCTGCTGGAAGAGGTGTTAGTGAGGCCAGCAGGGGGTGCTTAACCTGTGGTCTGTGTGGGTCCTAATGCCCCAGTATAGTGATGGGGACACTATACCCTACCAAGCACCGTCCCTCGGATGAGATGTTAAACCGAGGTCCTGACTCTCTGTGGTCATTAAAAATCCCAGGATGTCCTTCGGAAAAAGAGTAGGGGTGTAACCCCGGCATCCTGGCCAGATTTGCCCATTGGCCTCTGTCCATCATGGCCTCCTAATCATCCCCATATACTGATTGGCTTCATCACTCGGTCTCCTCTCCACCAATCAGCTGGTGTGTGGTGGGCGTTCTGGCACAATATGGCTGCCGTCGCATCATCCAGGTGGTGCTTCACATTGGTGGTGGTTGAGGAGATTCCCCCCTTCCATGTAAAGCGCTTTGAGTCCTCAGAAAAACGCTATATAAATGTAACAAATTATTATTATCATTATTAATTATAATTATAAGTCTTGAGGGGATTCCCAGAGATAAGGATGTCTCAAGAATTTGGAATTGACAAGCTGTCTATAAAAGAGTGAAATGCGATGATTACAGCAGATGCTGCTTCGAGACCTTCTGAAGAGCTTCTCCGGCACCAGAACCATTTCTGATATTGCCTTGAGGAAAGAACTTTTTGATATTTGTACTTTATACTTGTGTAGATTATTTGTAGAATACTTATACAGCTAGAAATACTAATTGTAATAAATAAATTGACTTAAATTTTTATAACAAACTCTGCCTCCTGTGGCATATATAAGTCCTTGACCCAGAACAGACCACAGAAGTCTTCTGTCTGATTGTAAGTATTTTAAAGTGCTTATAATTTAGATCAGATTTGATTTACCTAACCTGAGAATAATAAAGAATACGGTGAAGGTGTTTAATTTCGCACCATAAAACAATACATAGACTTTCCATAAACGGAGTGTCTATTTGGACCAAGTGCAAATAGTGCGCATTGTTGGCAAGCGCTATTTACACTAGCTCTGCCCAACAATGCCTGGTTGGGCCACACAAGATTAACGAAGACGCATGAGTTTCAACATCTTCAGGGGTGTAGTCAGTAGAGCGTACGGCTCATAGAACTTGGTTTTGACGTGATCGACCCGGGTTCGAATCCGCCTTTTGCCGAGCTCGCTCTTCTCCCTTTTCCCCATCACATATCACATCGGAAAGGCATTTACTTTCAATAAAAAGGAAGAAAATGCTCTAAAAGTGGAAATAAAAGTGCCTTATATAAGTGTATTATAGGGGTAGTTGTAGGGAGAGCTTTTATTGTCCCATTAAGGCGGCATCCATTTAATAATTTTAATAAATATAATCATTTACACACTATGTTATTATTGCATCCTGTTAATGTACAACAATATTGAGTGGCAAATAGTATGTATCTGCCAAAATAAAGTATAAATGACATAATTAATATTTACACATATTGCAAAGAACTGCTACTTTTACATGGTGTAAACAGAATATTTTCACTTAGTCCTTAAATAAAATGCTAACATGTTCACTTTTCTACTGTCCAGTGATAGCTTGGAAAGAAAACAGAATGGAAGCCATATATTACTATAGCAATGAATGCAACTGTAATTGTATGGAAAGGGGCAATTAAATGCCACACAGAATTTATTTTTTCATACCATTGCGCTACTTTTCTATCGTATTTAATGTAGACATCACCCTAGACGTGTTTGACTGTTGCGCTCACATCTCTCGTCCATACTTTTGCAGAGTATCGTGCATGACGCGGCTTTCTAAAACGCGTTAAAATAACTTTAAAAAAAAACACACCTGCACTGACCTGCGTCTCGCGTTTTTGCGGTTAAAAAAGCGGTTTATTCGGTGTAGTGAATCTTCTCCATTGACATCCATTCAAAAAAACGGCCTCTGGTCTCCTTTCCTGCGTAACAACACAGCATTAGCATTAGCATTAGCCGTTACGCTTTTTAAGCGAATGGTTGCAGGCTTGTCATCTAGTGGCTTTGGCACAAGTCCTAAAAAAAGTGAAGCCAAAACATCTCGATCGTCCCCAGGTGATTGGCCTCAGTGTAACTCATAAACCCCGCCCCCTCTATGTAATCGCGAGACAAACTAAACAATCAAATTACACTTCAAATACATTTTTTCCAAAGATGGTTTCTGTCATTTTACGTAGTTTTTATCACACTGATGTTAGTTCAAGTGTTCGTTCTTTAAATAAGTTTGGTTTTAGTTAGTTATTTGATGCTACAAAAACGGGGGTGTGACGTCATGATTGACAGTTTCTGACAGCTTCACTTCACGCTCACTATTGCGCAGACTCGGGTCCCGAGTTCACTACTTATTAACGTCTACACCTACCCCAACCCTAAACCACAATAATGCAAATACAGTAATTAAATGTTGCAATATTGATGTGTGCATGCCCAGTAGCCGTAGCTGTACCCCTTCTAGCCTTTCCCCCGAAATCAGCGCAAGATGTCAGTGCCATATTCGGACATTGGCGGCTTCACTTTTCAACAATGGAAGAGAGTGAAGGTGCGACGTCCATCTTTTTTTACAGTCTATATGCACAGTTTAGAACGTTCGCCAACCAATCAGATTCAAGAATTCAACAGCCCCATAGCATAAGATCAAACAATGAACAGTTGTACTTTTATTAACTAATGTTAACAAAGAAGAATAATACTGTAACAATTGCATTGCTCTTTATTGGTTTGTTAGTTAATGCATTAACTAATGTTAACAAATATGACCTTATGGTAAAGTGTAATGTGTTTTTATTTTTACATTTTAGAAATTTTGTGGTGTATTTTTGTTGGTTTTTGCAGTTTTTTAAATATATCTTTTTAGTTTTTATTATTATTTTATTTAGGTTCAGTTTAAGATATTATAATCATATTAACATTATGAATTTCTGTAGTCTGTTGTGCTGTTACACCCTATGCTGCTGTTTTTCTGAAGGTGGCAGGTACACTATATTGCCAAAAGTTTTGTGACGCCTGCCTTTACATGCACATGAACTTTAATGACATCCCATTCTTAATCCGTAGGGTTTAATATGGAGTTGGCCCACCCTTTGCAGCTATAACAGCTTCAACTCTTCTGGGAAGGCTTTCCACAAGGTTTAGGAGTGTGTTTATGGGAATTTTTGACCATTCTTCTAGAAGCGCATTTGTGAGGTCAGGCACTGATGTTGGACGAGAAGGCCTGGCTCGCAGTCTCCGCTCTAATTCATCCCAAAGCTGTTCTATCGGGTTGAGGTCAGGACTCTGTGCAGGCCAGTCAAGTTCCTCCACACCAAACTCGCTCATCCATGTCTTTATGGACCTTGCTTTGTGCACTGGTGCGCAGTCATGTTGGAACAGGACGGAGCCATCCCCAAACTGTTCCCACAAAGTTGGGAGCATGAAATTGTCCAAAATGTCTCGGTATGCTGAAGCATTAAGAGTTCCTTTCACTGGAACTAAGGGGCCAAGCCCAACCCCTGAAAAACAACCCCACACCATAATCCCCCCTCCACCAAACTTTACACTTGGCACAATGCAGTCAGGCAAGTCCCGCTCTCCTGGCAACCGCCAAACCCAGACTCGTCCAAGGGGATTGCCAGACAGAGAAGCGTGATTGGTCACTCCAGAGAACACGTCTCACTGCTCTAGAGTCCAGTGGCGGCGTGCTTTACCCCACTGCATCCCACGCTTTGCACTACACTTGGTGATGTAAGGCTTGGATGAGCTGCTCGGCCATGGAAACCCAATCCATGAAGCTCTCTACGCACTGTTCTTGAGCTAATCTGAAGGTAGTCTCAGCCTCAGACGTCACACGCCCACGTGCCGTTGGCTGAACGTCTGATGCATATGGCACACTTTTCTGGAAACACTTCAGGAGTTTCGAAGTCGTCATCTGATTGGTTAAATTCTACAGGATGTACACGAGACGAGTGCGTTGCATTCTTTAACGGTCCACCTGGAAACAAATGCCTTAACGCCAAATTCCCTCGTGGAAGAAGAATGCCGTCGTGTTTACAACTGTGACAATGAGCGCTTTCCAGGACCAACTAAACACTGGATTTTCAGAAGTATGTGAAGTTCGCGGCTCCATTGTTGCAGTAAACTTGAACAACGTTCTTGAATGAATAATTTATAGATGCACGCCGGTCTGATATTGCAGGAACATCGACTTTACATTTTCACGCCCCTAAAAATGACGCAGAACAAAACGAACTGTGATTGGTTGCGTCACATGTCAGTCAAACATCTCTTGGGCGGTCCTCGACCAATGAAAGCTGCGATAGAGTCCAGACCTTCTGCCGTCAGTCTGAAGGTCTGGCTACGCGAGACTAATCTGAAGGCCACACAAAGTTTGGAGGTCTGTAGCTATTGACTCTGCAGAAAGTTGGTGACTTCTGCGCACTGTGACCCTCAGCATGCGCTGACCCCGCTCTGTGATTTTACGTGGTCTATCACTTCGTGGCTGAGTTGCTGTTGTTCCCAATTGCTTCCACTTTGTTATAATCCCACTAACAGTTGAGCGTGGAATATTTAGTAGTGAGGAAATGTCAGGAATGGACTTATTGCACAGGTGGCAACCTATCACGGTACCACGCTTGAGTTCACTGAGCTCCTGAGAGCTCTTCAGGCCCATATGAGGACTACGCCACAGGAAGGTGAAGCGTTTAAACTGGACGTAACACAGAGAAGCTGTACCAAATACCTAGTGAGCTGCCATTATTATGATGAAACAAAGAGTTGCTGCTCATGTTGGTCTACAAAACTAGGTTTCCAAAGATCATCCAATATCATCTACGTTTTTTGCTACTGCATTCAAGTTGGATTTTATTAAAGGAGACCGATTACGCCCTTGTTCAAGTCTTGATGTTGTTTTTGGGCTCTACTAGAACAGGTTTTCATGCATTATTCTCCATTGTTGCAGCTCCTCTCTTCCCAGTCTGTCAGTAACGCTCTGTTTAGTTCCTGTCTCTATGAAGCCCCTCCTTCTGAAATTTAAAGTGGCCATTGTTAATATTTTATTCTTTCTTAGGCTCCACGTTTGAGACTTGTGTAAGGTTGCCCTTGTCTAATGTCTTTTCGTTGTTATCTGCACATCATGGACACACCTCGACAAAATGAGAACTAGGGTTGTACACACTTATACACTCGAACGGGAACTCAAGACACACACATACATCTGACCTCTCTTACTTATTATGTTTCTTAATATGCCATATATGGTAGGGGTTGATCTTTGAGTAAAGTGATTGGATGGCCTGGACATCATGGATGATTCTGCTTAATCTTGTGTATAAATATGAGGCTTCTTCCTTAATAAACTTGAGAGTGTTATGGTACTACACGGTCTCTGTGTCTGCCTGATCATTCTCACATCACAGGGGTTGAGCCGCCGTTTCCAACTGATCCAACTCATCTATCAATCAAGTCAGTGCTGTAGCAATGCATCACTTCTTTTCAGTTGCGTTTTCACTGCTAGCCATTATTGGGCAGCATGTGAGCGTTCAGACCACAGAGAGACGTTCTGAGAGGAGCTCAACCAAAGAAAACAGATCATTGCTGACTGTGCCGAATGGAGGGCACTGGGGGACTTGGAGGTTTAAGAGCATGTGTCCAGGTGGAACGTACGCCGTAGGGTTTAGTCTGAGGGTAAGTTGGGCATTTACTCTATTTTGCTAATATGGGGGTGTTTTAGTGCTTCAAAGGTTCAAAACTGAGGAGTTGCTGTTAGTTATTTAATTATCTCCAGGAAACCACACCTGATTTTTAAAGTGTCTGTGTAATACTAAAGAGCATGAAGATAAATGTTATTATGAGTTGGGTTAGAGTTAACTCTCTTTCAAATGGAAGATTGTCTCAATGTTGTTGTTGTTGTTTTAAGGTGGAAAAACCTATTAATGGTGATGATACAGCGCTCAATGGGATTCGTCTTTACTGTGGCGATCGGTCCAAAGGAGTTTTAACCTTACACGACTACACCTCAATTGAGTCCGCCATAGGATAGTAATGGACTTGCTATCTTGCTTCTTGCATTAAGTGTTTAAGCTAGAGAATTACTATAAATTGAGGATTTTCTTGAAAATAATAACTGATTTGATTGAGAAACCTCTTTGTGTCTTTTCTTCAGCTGGGGTGAGTGGACAAATATCAAATGGTGTCCTTCTGGATATTTGACCGCTTTTCAGCTGAGAGTCGAATCTCCCCAAGGAATAGGAGATGACACGGCCGCAAACAACATCAGGTGAGTGTGTGGTGCTATAAGTCATCCTGGTTTTATTTTGCTATTTAAAGACTCAGTTTTCCCTCATCAGGCGGTTCAGTTAGTCACATTCAAAGTCGTGCTGCTGCTCGTGGTTGTGATTAGGCGGCAGGCGATCACGTGACTGACATTCTATCCAACAGCACAATTGCATCATAATATTGTCACATCTGAATTTTTTCCAGGTTCAGATGCAGTGAAAGTTTTTGGCTGGAGGGTGACGGCACATCCTGGGGTGAGTGGGGCGAGTGGAGCAAAACGTGTCTGGGAAGAGGAATCTGCGGCATCAGGACACGGATAGAGGAGCAACAGGGATTCACAGGAGATGACACCGCTCTCAATGACGTTCGGATGTACTGCTGTGATCAAGGTGATGTGAATCTCAATCAAACACTCGGACTGACACATACTGCAGATCAACTAAATCTGTGTTTTCTTTCAGGTGTATGAGGACGACAACAAGAAGATCAAATGGATTGTAGTAATTGATCATCATACTATAAGCTAACATGAACCATGCCATACAACAGTAAATCTAATGCACAGTCAGCCGGTCATTATCACAAAACAAAGCCTAACTGGACGATCAGGTCATTTACTGTACATCCCGCCTATTATTGGAGTAAAGACTCCTGAACTTCTGCTGTCAGTCAAAACTGGTGCCAAATATGAGCATTAAAGACTTTCTAAACTCTGCCTTGTTGTAGTTTCATTGTTTTGCACAACACTTTACATCAGATCGTTCATTACATTAGTGCATGTGGCAGATGGTTCGATCTAAAGCGAAGTAATTGTCTTATCCGTTCATGCATTACCTGAGAATGACCAGCATACTCTACATGAACACTACATTCAATTAAAGTGCGATACTGACAACCCTGTTACCCTCAACTTTTTGCCTTTCTAAAGGTATAATTATATCCCAATATATAAAAAATCGTTTATTTAGCTAAAATGGCACAATGCAAATTTAGAAAATTATTTGATGCAACAAAAATTCAAACCTCATTCTACACTCAAAAAAAGGTGTGGGTTAAAAACAACCCAATTTGGGTAAATATAGGACAGAACACATGTTGGGTTAATTTTACCCAGAAAGTTAGGTTGTTTATTTAACCCAGCATAATGTGTTGATTTAATTTTTACTATAATACTAGCTTATTTTTGTACTTCGTACATGAATTAATGTCTACGGATTAACTTAAAAAAAAATACTCAACACAACCACTGGTTTGCATGATAATTCCTTTATTTTCAATCATATTTTACAGTTTAGAATATTTTATATCGTTTTTAATATATATTGCCAACAATTAAGCTCGTTTAACAAATATCAGAAGTAAAAATGAAACATTTAGAAGTAATTCAGATGTAATCGACCAGTCTCTGTTGTCCCGTTTCCATCGTAACAGCGCTGATCTTGTGTCCGCCACCCTGCGTTTCTCTCGTAGCCAAAATATGCAGTGACTGGCTCCATAATCTGTCCATAAACAATCAGTGTACAATTCTGAGAACATATTTAACATCCTAAGTATTTTTATTCTGTATCTTTTTGAATAAAATCATAAAATTTTATGCAAGGCATCAGGTGTTTCCATCACACGAATAGACCAACGTGACACTCGTTTAGGTGACTCACATCACGCCCCTGTATGTTGCTTTGCATAAAATTAAACAATTTACAGCACAATAATGAGTTTATAGATCAAATAAAATGTAGGCTACACAAACCTGTATTTTACCGAAGACATGCAGCAAATTGATGGAGCTGCACTGCTCTCTCCTGAATAAGTTTCAAAAAGCCAGCGATGAATAACTCAACCCCTGGATTGTCGCATCTGACCCAGGATCTGTGTAACACAAAAACTACCCAAACTCTGGGTTGTTACGTCTGACCCAGGATCTGTGTAACACAAAAACTACCCAAACACTGTGTTGTCATGTCTGACCCAGGATCTGTGTAACACAAAAACTACCCAAACACTGGGTTGTTACGTCTGACCCAGGATCTGTGTAACACAAAAACTACCCAAACACTGGGTTGTTACGTCTGACCCAGGATCTGGGTTACACAAAAACTACCCAAACACTGGGTTGTTACGTCTGACCCAGGATCTGTGTAACACAAAAACTACCCAAACACTGGGTTGTTACGTCTGACCCAGGATCTGAGTAACACAAAAACTACCCAAACTCTGGGTTGTTACGTCTGACCCAGGATCTGTGTAACACAAAAACTACCCAAACTCTGGGTTGTTACGTCTGACCCAGGATCTGTGTAACACAAAAACTACCCAAACACTGGGTTGTTACGTCTGACCCAGGATCTGTGTAACACAAAAACTACCCAAACACTGGGTTGTTACGTCTGACCCAGGATCTGTGTAACACAAAAACTACCCAAACACTGGGTTGTTACGTCTGACCCAGGATCTGTGTAACACAAAAACTACCCAAACTCTGGGTTGTTACGTCTGACCCAGGATCTGTGTAACACAAAAACTACCCAAACACTGGGTTGTTACGTCTGACCCAGGATCTGTGTAACACAAAAACTACCCAAACACTGGGTTGTTACGTCTGACCCAGGATCTGGGTAACACAAAAACTACCCAAACTCTGGGTTGTTACGTCTGACCCAGGATCTGTGTAACACAAAAACTACCCAAACACTGGGTTGTTACGTCTGACCCAGGATCTGTGTAACACAAAAACTACCCAAACACTGGGTTGTTACGTCTGACCCAGGATCTGTGTAACACAAAAACTACCCAAACACTGGGTTGTTACGTCTGACCCAGGATCTGGGTTACACAAAAACTACCCAAACACTGGGTTGTTACTTCTGACCCAGGATCTGAGTAACACAAAAACTACCCAAACACTGGGTTGTTACGTCTGACCCAGGATCTGGTTAACACAAAAACTACCCAAACACTGGGTTGTTACGTCTGACCCAGGATCTGTGTAACACAAAAACTACACAAACACTGGGTTGTTACGTCTGACCCAGGATCTGTGTAACACAAAAACTACCCAAACACTGGGTTGTTACGTCTGACCCAGGATCTGAGTAACACAAAAACTACCCAAACACTGGGTTGTTACGTCTGACCCAGGATCTGGGTTACACCAAAACTACCCAAACACTGGGTTGTTACGTCTGACCCAGGATCTGTGTAACACAAAAACTACCCAAACACTGGGTTGTTACGTCTGACCCAGGATCTGTGTAACACAAAAACTACCCAAACACTGGGTTGTTACGTCTGACCCAGGATCTGTGTAACACAAAAACTACCCAAACACTGGGTTGTTACGTCTGACCCAGGATCTGTGTAACACAAAAACTACCCAAACACTGGGTTGTTACGTCTGACCAAGGATCTGTGTAACACAAAAACTACCCAAACACTGGGTTGTTACGTCTGACCCAGGATCTGTGTAACACAAAACTACCCAAACACTGGGTTGTTACGTCTGACCCAGGATCTGTGTAACACAAAAACTACCCAAACACTGGGTTGTTACGTCTGACCCAGGATCTGTGTAACACAAAAACTAACCAAACACTGGGTTGTTACGTCTGACCCAGGATCTGGGTTACACAAAAACTACCCAAACACTGGGTTGTTACTTCTGACCCAGGATCTGTGTAACACAAAAACTACCCAAACACTGGGTTGTTACGTCTGACCCAGGATCTGTGTAACACAAAAACTACCCAAACACTGGGTTGTTACGTCTGACCCAGGATCTGTGTAACACAAAAACTACCCAAACACTGGGTTGTTACGTCTGACCCAGGATCTGTGTAACACAAAAACTACCCAAACACTGGGTTGTTACGTCTGACCCAGGATCTGTGTAACACAAAACTACCCAAACACTGGGTTGTTACGTCTGACCCAGGATCTGTGTAACACAAAAACTACCCAAACACTGGGTTGTTACGTCTGACCCAGGATCTGTGTAACACAAAACTAGCCAAACACTGGGTTGTTACGTCTGACCCAGGATCTGGGTTACACAAAAACTACCCAAACACTGGTTGTTACGTCTGACCCAGGATCTGTGTAACACTAAAACTACCCAAACACTGGGTTGTTACGTCTCACCCAGGATCTGAGTAACACAAAAACTACCCAAACACTGGGTTGTTACGTCTGACCCAGGATCTGTGTAACACAAAATCTACCCAAACACTGGGTTGTTACGTCTGACCCAGGATCTGTATAACACAAAAACTACCCAAAAACTACCCAAACACTGGGTTGTTACGTCTGACCCAGGATCTGTGTAACACAAAAACTACTCAAACACTGGGTTGTTACGTCTGACCCAGGATCTGGGTTACACCAAAACTACCCAAACACTGGGTTGTTACGTCTGACCCAGGATCTGTGTAACACAAAAACTACCGAAACACTGGGTTGTTACGTCTGACCCAGGATCGGTGTAACACAAAAACTACTCAAACACTGGGTTGTTACGTCTGACCCAGGATCTGAGTAACACAAAAACTACCCAAACACTGGGTTGTTACGTCTGACCCAGGATCTGTGTAACACAAAAACTACCAAAACACTGGGTTGTCGCATCTGACCCAGGATCTGTGTAACACAAAACTACCCAAACGTCTGACCCAGGAACTGTGTAACACAAAACTACCCAAACGTCTGACCCAGGATCTGTGTAACACAAAACTACCCAAACGTCTGACCCAGGATCTGGGTAACACAAAAACTACCCAAACACTGGGTTGTTACGTCTGACCCAGGATCTGTGTAACACAAAAACTACCCAAACACTGGGTTGTTACGTCTGACCCAGGATCTGTGTAACACAAAAACTACCCAAACACTGGGTTGTTACGTCTGACCCAGGATCTGTGTAACACAAAACTACCCAAACACTGGGTTGTCGCATCTGACCCAGGATCTGTGTAACACAAAACTACCCAAACGTCTGACCCAGGAACTGTGTAACACAAAACTACCCAAACGTCTGACCCAGGATCTGTGTAACACAAAACTACCCAAACGTCTGACCCAGGATCTGGGTAACACAAAAACTACCCAAACACTGGGTTATTACGTCTGACTCAGGATCTGTGTAACACAAAAACTACCCAAACACTGGGTTGTTACGTCTGACCCAGGATCTGTGTAACACAAAAACTACCCAAACACTGGGTTGTTACGTCTGACCCAGGATCTGGGTAACACAAAAACTACCCAAACACTGGGTTATTACGTCTGACTCAGGATCTGTGTAACACAAAAACTACCCAAACACTGGGTTGTTACGTCTGACCCAGGATCTGTGTAACACAAAACTACCCAAACACTGGGTTGTTACGTCTGACCCAGGATCTGGGTTACACAAAAACTACCCAAACACTGGGTTGTTACGTCTGACTCAGGATCTGTGTAACACAAAAACTACCCAAACACTGGGTTGTTACGTCTGACCCAGGATCTGTGTAACACAAAAACTACCCAAACACTGGGTTGTTACGTCTGACCCAGGATCTGTGTAACACAAAAACTACCCAAACACTGGGTTGTTACGTCTGACCCAGGATCTGTGTAACACAAAAACTACCCAAAAACTACCCAAACACTGGGTTGTTACGTCTGACCCAGGATCTGTGTAACACAAAACTACCCAAACGTCTGACCCAGGATCTGGGTAACACAAAAACTACCCAAACACTGGGTTGTTACGTCTGACCCAGGATCTGTGTTACACAAAAACTACCCAAACACTGGGTTGTTACGTCTGACCCAGGATCTGTGTAAAACAAAAACTACCCAAACACTGGGTTGTTACGTCTGACCCAGGATCTGTGTAACACAAAAACTACCCAAACACTGGGTTGTTACGTCTGACCCAGGATCTGTGTAACACAAAAACTACCCAAACACTGGGTTGTTATGTCTGACCCAGGATCTGTGTAACACAAAACTACCCAAACGTCTGACCCAGGATCTGAGTAACACAAAAACTACCCAAACACTGGGTTGTTACGTCTGACCCAGGATCTGTGTAACACAAAAACTACTCAAACACTGGGTTGTTACGTCTGACCCAGGATCTGTGTAACACAAAAACTACCGAAACACTGGGTTGTTACGTCTGACCCAGGATCTGTGTAACACAAAAACTACCGAAACACTGGGTTGTTACGTCTGACCCAGGATCTGTGTAACACAAAAACTACCGAAACACTGGGTTGTTACGTCTGACCCAGGATCTGTGTAACACAAAAACTACCGAAACACTGGGTTGTTACGTCTGACCCAGGATCTGTGTAACACAAAAACTACCGAAACACTGGGTTGTTACGTCTGACCCAGGATCTGTGTAACACAAAAACTACTGAAACACTGGGTTGTTACGTCTGACCCAGGATCTGTGTAACACAAAAACTACCGAAACACTGGGTTGTTACGTCTGACCCAGGATCTGTGTAATACAAAAACTACTCAAACACTGGGTTGTTACGTCTGACCCAGGATCTGAGTAACACAAAAACTAGCCAAACACTGGGTTGTTACGTCTGACCCAGGATCTGTGTAACACAAAAACTACCCAAACACTGGGTTGTCACGTCTGACCCAGGATCTGTGTAACACAAAAACTACCCAAACACTGGTTGTTACGTCTGACCCAGGATCTGTGTAACTCAAAAACTACCCAAACACTGGGTTGTCGCATCTGACCCAGGATCTGGGTAACACAAAACTACCCAAACACTGGGTTGTTACGTCTGACCCAGGATCTGTGTAACACAAAAACTACCCAAACACTGGGTTGTTACGTCTGACCCAGGATCTGTGTAACACAAAAACTACCCAAACACTGGGTGTTACGTCTGACCCAGGATCTGTGTAACACAAAACTACCCAAACACTGGGTTGTTACGTCTGACCCAGGATCTGTGTAACACAAAACTACCCAAACACTGGGTTGTTACGTCTGAACCAGGATCTGTGTAACACAAAACTACCCAAACGTCTGACCCAGGAACTGTGTAACACAAAACTACCCAAACACTGGGTTGTTACGTCTGACCCAGGATCTGTGTAACACAAAAACTACCCAAACACTGGGTTGTTACGTCTGACCCAGGATCTGTGTAACACAAAAACTACCCAAACACTGGGTTGTTACGTCTGACCCAGGATCTGTGTAACACAAAAACTACCCAAACACTGGGTTGTTACGTCTGACCCAGGATCTGTGTAACACAAAACTACCCAAACACTGGGTTGTTACGTCTGACCCAGGATCTGTGTAACACAAAACTACCCAAACACTGGGTTGTTACGTCTGAACCAGGATCTGTGTAACACAAAACTACCCAAACGTCTGACCCAGGAACTGTGTAACACAAAACTACCCAAACGTCTGACCCAGGAACTGTGTAACACAAAACTACCCAAACGTCTGACCCAGGATTTGTGTAACACAAAACTACCCAAACACTGTTTGTTACGTCTGACCCAGGATCTGTGTAACACAAAAACTACCCAAACACTGGGTTGTTACGTCTGACCCAGGATCTGTGTAACACAAAAACTACCCAAACACTGGGTTGTTACGTCTGACCCAGGATCTGTGTAACACAAAAACTACCCAAACACTGGGTTGTTACGTCTGACCCAGGATCTGTGTAACACAAAAACTACCCAAACACTGGGTTGTTACGTCTGACCCAGGATCTGTGTAACACAAAACTACCCAAACGTCTGACCCAGGATCTGTGTAACACAAAACTACCCAAACACTGGGTTGTTACGTCTGACCCAGTCTGACCCAGGAACTACCCAAACACTGGGTTGTTACGTCTGACCCAGGATCTGTGTAACACAAAAACTACCCAAACACTGGGTTGTTACGTCTGACCCAGGATCTGGGTTACACCAAAACTACCCAAACACTGGGTTGTTACGTAAGACCCAGGATCTGTGTAACACAAAAACTACCGAAACACTGGGTTGTTACGTCTGACCCAGGATCTGTGTAACACAAAAACTACCGAAACACTGGGTTGTTATGTCTGACCCAGGATCTGTGTAACACAAAAACTACCGAAACACTGGGTTGTTACGTCTGACCCAGGATCTGTGTAATACAAAAACTACCCAAACACTGGGTTGTTACGTCTGACCCAGGATCTGTGTAACACAAAAACTACCCAAACACTGGGTTGTTACGTCTGACCCAGGATCTGTGTAACACAAAAACTACCCAAACACTGGGTTGTTACGTCTGACCCAGGATCTGTGTAACACAAAAACTACCCAAACACTGGGTTGTCACGTCTGACCCAGGATCTGTGTAACACAAAAACTACCCAAACACTGGGTTGTCGCGTCTGACCCAGGATCTGTGTAACACAAAACTACCCAAACACTGGTTGTTACGTCTGACCCAGGATCTGTGTAACTCAAAAACTACCCAAACACTGGATTGTCGCATCTGACCCAGGATCTGTGTAACACAAAACTACCCAAACACTGGGTTGTTACGTCTGACCCAGGATCTGTGTAACACAAAAACTACCCAAACACTGGGTTGTCGCATCTGACCCAGGATCTATGTAACACAAAACTACCCAAACACTGGGCTGTTACGTCTGACCCAAGATCTGTGTAACACAAAAACTACCCAAACACTGGATTGTTACGTCTGACCCAGGATCTGTGTAACACAAAACTACCCAAACACTGGGTTGTTACGTCTGACCCAGGATCTGTGTAACACAAAACTACCCAAACACTGGGTTGTTACGTCTGACCCAGGATCTGAGTAACACAAAAACTACCCAAACACTGGGTTGTCGCATCTGACCCAGGATCTGTGTAACACAAAAACTACCCAAACACTGGGTTGTCGCGTCTGACCCAGGATCTGTGTAACACAAAAACTACCCAAACACTGGGTTGTTACGTCTGACCCAGGATCTGTGTAACACAAAAACTACCCAAACACTGGGTTGTCGCATCTGACCCAGGATCTGTGTAACACAAAACTACCCAAACACTGGGTTGTTACGTCTGACCCAGGATCTGTGTAACACAAAACTACCCAAACACTGGGTTGTTACGTCTGACCCAGGATCTGTGTAACACAAAAACTACCCAAACACTGGGTTGTTACGTCTGACCCAGGATCTGTGTAACACAAAAACTACCCAAACACTGGGTTGTTACGTCTGACCCAGGATCTGTGTAACACAAAAACTACCCAAACACTGGGTTGTTACGTCTGACCCAGGATCTGTGTAACACAAAAACTACCCAAACACTGGGTTGTTACGTCTGACCCAGGATCTGTGTAACACAAAACTACCCAAACACTGGGTTGTTACGTCTGACCCAGGATCTGAGTAACACAAAAACTACCCAAACACTGGGTTGTCGCATCTGACCCAGGATCTGTGTAACACAAAAACTACCCAAACACTGGGTTGTCGCGTCTGACCCAGGATCTGTGTAACACAAAAACTACCCAAACACTGGGTTGTTACGTCTGACCCAGGATCTGTGTAACACAAAAACTACCCAAACACTGGGTTGTCGCATCTGACCCAGGATCTGTGTAACACAAAACTACCCAAACACTGGGTTGTTACGTCTGACCCAGGATCTGTGTAACACAAAACTACCCAAACACTGGGTTGTTACGTCTGACCCAGGATCTGTGTAACACAAAAACTACCCAAACACTGGGTTGTTACGTCTGACCCAGGATCTGTGTAACACAAAAACTACCCAAACACTGGGTTGTTACGTCTGACCCAGGATCTGTGTAACACAAAAACTACCCAAACACTGGGTTGTTACGTCTGACCCAGGATCTGTGTAACACAAAAACTACCCAAACACTGGGTTGTTACGTCTGACCCATTACAACGTGTTGTGAACGCAGCATGATATTTGGTGTTGTTGACAACAAAGACCATTGGTTCTCGTATGTCATGTGACCAGCCAATCACGACATGGCAAGTTTAAATATATGCAACCTTGGAATTTTTCTGCGTGATTCCTTATCAGCCTCAGAGAGGAAGGCCAGAGGAGAGGATGATGGGACAGACTGTAAACACACACCTGCAGCGAATATCACAAACGGTGCCAGAATCAAGAAGCAGTTATGAATCTAAAGTTATTATCCTACAGACACACACAGAGGCGCTTCATGGATATTTTTTTCTGCCTCACAGTATCTAAAACCTCATAAAAGATAAAAATTGTAAATAAACAATATCAAGCAAAGCTGTTGGGCAAAGGGCACATGCTTTTACTTGCAATTCGTCCAGCTCAGTGTTTGTCTAAAGTGTGTTTGTGTGACTTGCACAATCATTTCGTTTCAGTGACTGGAACAATATGGATAAACACTGATGCTTTTGCTAACTGAGTATGTTCTGTGTGTATTCATTTCTTCATGCAAATTATCATAAGACTTCAGAAGTCAAGTTGTGTGAAAATACCTTTATGACACTTAAATTGTTCTTGAAAGGTTTGCAACAACATGATGACAGAATGATAATTTTTAGCTGATCTTTTCCTTTAACAGTTGTTAGTGGTTTAATATTCTCTGTGTTGTAGTACATGCTTAATAACGTCTTAAATTATAAAATCAACTCAGCATTTCATAGTCATTTTACTGAGTAAAACACTTTCCAAGGACATTCGGTTAAACAAACAGATGTTATTGTGTTCATTTACAGGCATTGACGTGGACTCAGTGTTCCTGGCTGCTGATTGGCTGAATTTATTGATAACCCATATAGATGTATTGTTCTGATTGGCTCAGTAAAGAAGCAGGCAGGTTCCACTGACCAACCACAGATGGCTCAGAAACCTGGGGTCAGTTTTTGGTTTAGAAACCAAACAGAATTAATTTAATCATCATTTTTATGCACTGTAGCAATGCATCCCTTCTTTTCCATAGCGTTTTCACTGCTAGCCATTATTGGGCTTCATGTGAGCGTTCAGACCACAGGAGGAACTTCTGAGGAGAACACTGAAAGATATTTCGTATCGTTGCTGACTGTGTCGAATGGAATGAAGTGGGGGTCGTGGGGTCTAAGGGAATTCTGTCCAACTGGAACGTACGCCGCAGGGTTTAGTCTGATGGTAAGCTGAACACTGACTCGTGGAAGTGGTTTTAACACACATAACACATGAAAGAACACACCTGATATAGAGCATAAACAGTCTCTAGACTTGCTACAATACTTAACTCATGATCCAATCAATTCCCGAAGTGTAAAATAAGAACGAACTCTGAGATGTTGAGCCTTAACTTAGTTCATTTCACCTGCCATGAATGTTATCAAATAGAGCATTGTTGCTGTTTTTTTTTTGTTTTTTTTAATAGGTGGAAAAAAAACATTTTTTTGGGGATAACACAGCACTCAATGGGATTCGTCTTTACTGTGTGAGTCAGACCAAAGGCTTATCAGACTTAAATGAGGACATCTCCATTCAATCTGACATAGGAAGGTAATGGGCTCGGACTCTATGCAATGAAGTAAAACTAGTAACAGCCGGTTTACTTTGGGTTTATTAATAATTCTTACATTTAAAGAACAGTTTCTTCATAAGCTAGATAAATGAACTGAGGATTTTCTTGAAAATAATAATTCTGATTTAAAAGTTCATTGTCTTCAACAAACCTTCAAAAAAAGCCATAAATTGTGTCTTTTCTTCAGCTGGGGTAAGTGGACAGATATCAAATGGTGTCCTTCTGGATTCTTGACAGCTTTCCAGCTGAGAGTCGAATCTTACAAAGAATTTAGAGATAATACGGCTGCAAACAACATCAGGTGAGCATTTGGCAGTACATTCTGGTTAGTATTTGCCATTTAGCGTCTCAGTTTTCCCTCATCATCGAGCAGCTCAATTAGGCAGTATCACTGAATATGAGTCGCAAGGCTGCAGGCCATCACATGGCTGATATTCAGACCAACAACACAATTATAAGTGAATATAAGTGTTATTTCTTTTACACAATGTACCACTTGTTCTAAGGGCATTCCCGGCCGTAGAAAGGTAAGGTCTGACAGGGGCTGAAAGTTCGGCGACAGATCGGTGTGATGGTCACATGGAGCCTGCCGCTGTGCCATGACTGAAGTGGTCTTACGCATCAATCTGAGTGGCATTACCGTGGCTGTGGACAGTGTTGCCAAGTCTGCAGTTTTACTGCGGATTTGGGCTACTTTAACACTGTTGCCGCGGGCTGGGTTTAAGCGACCCCAATAATGTGATATTTAGTCCCGGAAATGCGTATTTTAGCAGGGAACCCCACCAAAAAATGCAGATTTTACCCCCCGAATGCGTTTTTTTACCTGTAACGCGATTGGGCTAGTTTTGAGTAACCCTGGTAACCCTGGCTGTGGATGTCATATGCCCCAGAAGTAGAGGTCTACACGGGTCCAAAAATTCGTACCTGAACCCGAAGAGACCCGTAATGTGCTACACGGAACCGACCCAGACCCGTCGATTATTTCAAAAGCTGGACCCGAACCCGGCGGGAAGACACAGACCCGACTGGACCCGATTGTCACATATTCCACAATAAATTGCTATTAAAAAGTCAATAAATAAGTTGCGAAAAATAAACCTTTTTGTCTTACCTAATTTTATAGCCGTCGTCTCCCTTCCTTGTACCTGACTGTGATGCATTACAATCCTCCTCAAACTTCAACAGTGCGTCACATGTATTACACTTAACTGCACTTACTTTTTTCTCATGTTTGTCCACAATATGCATGAAGGATGTCCAGACAGAAGAGGTGCCTGTAGGTTTAACCTCTTTATACTCTTTGTTTTTTTAGCTGTTTTCGCACATCGCTCATGAAGGTATCCATTATTAACGTGCGCTTGCATTAACTCTGCCCGCTTTGCTTCTAACGGGAGAGAGAGAGAGAGAGACTTGACTTTTACAACTCTTTATTTAACATTAACTAACCCACTAAAATATAATATATTCTATCCATGCAGACACAATGCTACAATATGCATACACAAAACAATCTCAAAATATAAAAAAAAATAAATAAATATTATATATATATATATACACAAACCCGATTCCAAAAAAGTTGGGACACTGTACAAATTGTGGATAAAAACAGAATGCAATGATGTGGAAGTTTCAAATTTCAATATTTTATTCAGAATACAACATAGATGACATATCAAATGTTTAAACTGAGAAAATGTATCATTTTAAGGGAAAAATAAGTTGATTTTAAATTTCATGGCATCAACACATCTCAGAAAAGTTGGGACAAGGCCATGTTTACCACTGTGTGGCATCCCCTCTTCTTTTTATAACAGTCTGCAAACGTCTGGGGACTGAGGAGACAAGTTGCTCAAGTTTAGGAATAGGAATGTTGTCCCATTCTTGTCTAATACAGGCTTCTAGTTGCTCAACTGTCTTAGGTCTTCTGTCGCATCTTCCTCTTTATGATGCACCAAATGTTTTCTATGGGTGAAAGATCTGGACTGCAGGCTGGCCATTTCAGTACCCGGATCCTTTTTCTACGCAGCCATGATGTTGTAATTGATGCAGTATGTGGTCTGGCATTGTCATGTTGGAAAATGCAAGGTCTTCCCTGAAAGAGACGACATCTGGATGGGAGCATATGTTGTTCTAGAACTTGGATATACCTTTCAGCATTGATGGTGCCTTTCCAGATGTGTAAGCTGCCCATGCCACACACACTCATGCAACCCCATACCATCAGAGATGCAGGCTTCTGAACTGAGCGCTGATAACAACTTGGGTTGTCCTTGTCCTCTTTAGTCCGGATGACATGGCGTCCCAGTTTTCCAAAAAGAACTTCAAATTTTGATTCGTCTGACCACAGAACAGTTTTCCACTTTGCCACAGTCCATTTTAAATGAGCCTTGGCCCAGAGAAAACGCCTGCGCTTCTGGATCATGTTTAGATATGGCTTCTTTTTTGACCTATAGAGTTTTAGCCGGCAACGGCGAATGGCACGGTGGATTGTGTTCACCGACAATGTTTTCTAGAAGTATTCCTGAGCCCATGTTGTGATTTCCATTACAGTAGCATTCCTGTATGTGACGCAGTGCCGTCTAAGGGCCCGAAGATCACGGGCATCCAGTATGGTTTTCCGGCCTTGACCCTTACGCACAGAGATTGTTCCAGATTCTCTGAATCTTTGGATGATATTATGCACTGTAGCTGATGATAACTTCAAACTCTTTGCAATGTTTCTCAGAGAAACTCCTTTCTGATATTGCTGCACTATTTTTCGCCGCAGCATTGGGGGAATTGGTGATCCTCTGCCCATCTTGACTTCTGAGAGACACTGCCACTCTGAGAGGCTCTTTTTATACCCAATCATGTTGCCAATTGACCTAATAAGTTGCAAATTGGTCCTCCAGCTGTTCCTTATATGTACATTTAACTTTTCCGGCCTCTTATTGCTACCTGTCCCAACTTTTTTGGAATGTGTAGCTCTCATGAAATCCAAAATGAGCCAATATTTGGCATGACATTTCAGAATGTCTCACTTTCAACATTTGATATGTTATCTATATTCTATTGTGAATAAAATATAAGTTTATGAGATTTGTAAATTATTGCATTCCTTTTTTATTCACAATTTGTACAGTGTCCCAACTTTTTTGGAATCGGGTTTGTAAATAAAATTTTAAAATGCCCATCACACATCACCAGTTAAACACTATAGTCTCATCTTCACATATTGACAATAAAGCACCATTCACACACCATTTAAATTCAAATTCAAGTAAATTCTTTGTCATCTGATAAAATTTGTGTTCCACTCTGATTCTCGATTCAACCAAAGCAGTAAAAATTTGCATTGCACTTATGTTTTTCCCATCAGCAGCCATTCTACAGGTCTTCCAAACAGCTAATTTAGCTTGTCCAACTATAAAATTGGCCAAAGTACACTGTTCTTTGTGTGTTTTCAAGTACCTGCATCCATAAACAAAAAGCGTCTTGTTAAAACAAAAACCTAAATTTCCAAGTATTCTTTCTTAATACAGTAAACAGTGGCACTAACCTGGAACATTCTGCAAAAACATGAAACACAGTCTCTGGTTTGGTACAAATGGTAAAACATTACAGGATGGTAAAACAGTCGTGTTGAACTTAGAAACAAACTTATTTGTAGGCAACACACAGTGCAATATTCTCCACTGCAAATCTCCCGAACGTTTTGGGAGGGGACCTTTGTACATGAGCCTCCAAGAAGGAGCAAGATCATCAGAAACCATAAGATATTCTTTCCATTTTGTATCACACCTGTGATTAATATCTTCAAAATAATCAGTCTTAACACATATCTGATAAAACTCTCTTTTTCCAATTGCTTGAAAATCGAGCTCCTGTAGCCCCTTGAATTTCAACAACATCCCTTCTTGGTCATCCTCTGTACAAACTCTTGAAGACACAATTAACTTAGGGAAAGAACATTGCATCGAGTCACCAGACAGGAAACAATTTACAAAATGTAGGAATTGAGGAGGAAAAGCAGCTTTCAGATGGTTTATAAAATGTTCCACCATTCTTACCGATCTAAATCCCACCTGTTCACAAATTTCAACTGCTGGTCTCCATTTTCTGGAAACAATATCAATCAGATGTGCAACTTTGGTCAAGCCCTTCTCTATAAATGTTCTCACAAAGATATTAGATGTGCAGACATTGCCACCAAGAAAGGAATTATAAAACAGTGGTTCATTCAGGCCAAAATGGTAATTTTCCGGTCTAAATTCCTTAAAAACAGTCCAGGAATTTAAAACTGAAACATAGAATTTTACATCAGATATAAAATTTCCATTATACAATGACATCAAGAACAATTGCTTGTCAAGGGAAAAACCACCAAAAGTTCTGAGCAAAGCCAGGCCAAATGACACCCATGGTGTAGTATGCTTCTTAACATATAGTAAGGTCTGAGCAACTTTTAGCCTCATAGCTTTAACTTTAGCTGCCAAATCAATTAACCCTTGACCTCCTTCATTAACTGGCAAGTAAAGAATTACAGGGGGAAGCCAGTGATGACCGTCCCAAAAAAAATCTACAAAAAGTAGACGTTGCTATAGAATCTTTGGTGGATCAAGTACATTTAAACGATGCCATAACATAGATGCAGCCAAGTTATTAATAATAAGCACTCTTCCCCTATATGACAATTGGGGGAGAATCCACCTCCACTTCTGTAAACGGCCAGACACTTTATCAAATAGACCTTCCCAATTTTTTCCAATATATTGATCTTCCCCCATAAAAACCCCAAGCACTTTAATTCCTTCCAAACTCCAGGAGCAGTGCTGAGGAAGTACTGGAGGACCTCCGTTCTCCCATTTGCCCAGCAAAAAAGATACACTCTTCTGCCAATTTATTCTTGAGGAAGAGGTTCTCTGATAGACATCAAGAGAAGCTACCATTTTCTTAACATCTTCATCTGACCTTATTACCACAGCAACATCATCAGCGTATGCGCTTAGTTTAACTGTTACCAAATCTGTACTAAAAGAACAGACTGTCGAGATCCCACTTAACTGACGTCTCAGATCTGCCAAGAATGGTTCAATAGCAATAGCATATAAAATACCTGAGAGACCACACCCTTGTCGTATACCTCTGCCAACTAAAAATGGTCTCAAAAGGGTGCCATTTATTTTTAATAAACTATATACACTCACCTAAAGGATTATTAGGAACACCTGTTCAATTTCTCATTAATGCAATTATCTAATCAACCAATCACATGGCAGTTGCTTCAATGCATTTAGGGGTGTGGTCCTGGTCAAGACAATCTCCTGAACTCCAAACTGAATGTCAGAATGGGAAAGAAAGGTGATTTAAGCAATTTTGAGCATGGCATGGTTGTTGGTGCCAGACGGGCCGGTCTGAGTATTTCACAATCTGCTCAGTTACTGGGATTTTCACGCACAACCATTTCTAGAGTTTACAAAGAATGGTGTGAAAAGGGAAAAACATCCAGTATGCGGCAGTCCTGTGGGCGAAAATGCCTTGTTGATGCTAGAGGTCAGAGGAGAATGGGCCGACTGATTCAAGCTGATAGAAGAGCAACTTTGACTGAAATAACCACTCGTTACAACCGAGGTATGCAGCAAAGCATTTGTGAAGCCACAACACGCACAACCTTGAGGCGGATGGGCTACAACAGCAGAAGACCCCACCGGGTACCACTCATCTCCTACAAATAGGAAAAAGAGGCTACAATTTGCACGAGCTCACCAAACTTGGACAGTTGAAGACTGGAAAAATGTTGCCTGGTCTGATGAGTCTCGATTTCTGTTGAGACATTCAGATGGTAGAGTCAGAATTTGGCGTAAACAGAATGAGAACATGGATCCATCATGCCTTGTTACCACTGTGCAGGCTGGTGGTGGTGGTGTAATGGTGTGGGGGATGTTTTCTTGGCACACTTTAGGCCCCTTAGTGCCAATTGGGCATCGTTTAAATGCCACGGCCTACCTGAGCATTGTTTCTGACCATGTCCATCCCTTTATGACCACCATGTACCCATCCTCTGATGGCTACTTCCAGCAGGATAATGCACCATGTCACAAAGCTCGAATCATTTCAAATTGGTTTCTTGAACATGACAATGAGTTCACTGTACTAAAATGGCCCCCACAGTCACCAGATCTCAACCCAATAGAGCATCTTTGGGATGTGGTGGAACGGGAGCTTCGTGCCCTGGATGTGCATCCCACAAATCTCCATCAACTGCAAGATGCTATCCTATCAATATGGGCCAACATTTCTAAAGAATGCTTTCAGCACCTTGTTGAATCAATGCCACGTAGAATTAAGGCAGTTCTGAAGGCGAAAGGGGGTCAAACACAGTATTAGTATGGTGTTCCTAATAATCCTTTAGGTGAGTGTACATGTGTACAACAGCTTGACATAAGAAATAAATGATGGACCAAAACCAAAAGCATTAAGACATTTAAAAAGAAAGCCACGATCAATTCGATCAAAGGCTTTCTCCTGGTCCAAAGAAACAAAACCCACATCAAGTTTATACACCTTGGCAAAGGAAATCAAATCTCGAAACAGAAAGAGATTGTCAAAAATGGATCGGTTTGGAATACAGTAAGATTGATCTGCATGAATCACTGAAGATATACAAAGTTTGAGTCTATTAGTTAAAGCTTTGGAAAATATTTTGTATATATATTTGAGCAATGACACAGGGTGCCAGTTTTTGATGTCTCCCAGGTCACCCATCTTAGGTAGTAAAGTTATCACGGCCCTCCGAAGGCTCACAGGCAATGTTCCTCTTTCTAGACACTCCAAGAAAACAAGTCCTTTCCAATCACCAACCAAAACTGTTTATAGAATTCAGCATTCAGTCCATCCAATCCTGGCACTTTGCCTGAAGAGAGTTCCTGAACAGCTACAGTCAGCTCATCAAAAGTCAAAGGTTGATCAAGTCTAGATTTTTCCTCTTTCGCGAGTTGAGGTAAATCTTGAAGAAGAATGTCAGCCATTTCATCATCACAGGGTTCAGCCTTGTAAAGATCTTCATAAAAGGATAAAGCATAGGACATTATTCCACGATCATCAGTAACTTCTCCTCAAGTTTCAAGTTGACATAAAATCTTCCTATTTACAGTCTTTTTCTCCAGACTAAAAAAGGAAGATGTCGGAGCATCCATGTTGTTAAAGGAAGTAAACCTTGCACGGACAAGTGTCTCTTGGGCTCTTTCTTCTAGAAGATTCCACATAAGAAATCTATTTTGCTTAAGGGTTTCAGCAGTGTCCATTTTGTCATCAGTGTAAAGGATATCTTGCTCAAGCTGTTTCAATGTACTTTCCAAGATGCTTTTACTATAGGCAATATAACTCTGGCAAAAAAAGTTTAATTTGTGTTTTGCCAATATCCCACCATTGACTTAGGGACTTATATAGCTCTTATATTCTCTCTCTCCAAGTCTCCCAAAAAAGGTTGAAAGAGTGCACAAAATTGTGATCTTGCAACAACCTACTATTAAATTTCTAAAGTGAGTGCTTAAAAGTGCTCTGTGCAATAGAAACTCCAACAGACATATAATTATGATCAGATAAAGAAGCAGGAATGATACAGCTATTAAAACATTTACCCCTAACACTTTTCTGCACATAAATTCTATCGATTCTGGCTCCAGATATCATTTTAGAGTTTACTTTTAACCAAGTATATTGTTTAGTCTGAGGGAAAGTTTCTCTCCACACATCAACAAGACAGTGATAAGTTATCAAATTTTTAAGTTCATCTGCCGACTGACTATGGGGTTCTTCATGGTTCCTATCTAGAGTGTGGTTTATAGTACAATTAAAATCTCCAGCCAGAACAACAATTCTATCCTCCAAGACATCACTTAAAGCATTCTTCAGTTTTCTAAAGAAGAGAATTCGCTCTGAACCAACATTCGGAACATACACATTAAATGGCAAGAAATTCAGTCCACACGCAACATTCGACCAGGAACCAAATCAAAAACACTACCAGGTTGCTGCTTATATTCTGGTCCCAAGAGAACTGCAACCCCTACACTAACACTAGAACCATGACTTAGTATAGCCTGCCCCTTCCATTCACTCAGCCATTGTACTTGATTATTCGAGTCTGTGTGAGTTTCTTGAAGAAAAACTATACTAGCCCTCTTTATCGTAACATAATTAAAAAGACTAAACCTTTTAACAGCATCACGACACCCATTGATATTTAAAGTGCCCAGTCTCAAGGATGCGAAAAAAGTAACAAAAATTTATCCAAGCCATCTCACTTTTTGCCTTGCAAATGCAAAGTACTTCTTACATTAGAGAGAAGCTTCTTAAGGCGGTACCGTTTAGATCTATCAAGCTCATCAAAGGTTGCCTTCCGCATAGCCACAGTACAAGATATCAATAGTTTTAAATCTGGAAAGTACAACTCGATACTGGGTTTACGAAATCCTTTTGTATCGTCAAGAAAAGCGTTAATCTGTTGTACGGAGTAAAGTGTAGTCCTACCTTCAGAAGTATTCTCAGAGTCCATCCCGTCATTTTCATCATATCTTCCCTCGTCATCCTTATCGAAATCCTCCGTCTGTAGATTTAAATCCATCGCCTCTTGCGAAACATTATCTCCTTGACTCTGATCAATCAATTCATCAGTACTTATTTTAATATCACTTACTTCAGATTGTGTTTGTTTTTCCTCCCCATGTGAGTCGGCCTCATGCGCGTATTTTGCATGCACCTGCTCCGAGCTCAACTCTGGCTGCGTGACTACGGCCATATCATGTTGGTCGACCTCTGCCTCAACTATCTCCGCGGCACTATTGCTGGAATTAGCCGACAGGGATCTTCCCTCGTGCGGCTTGTTGCTAGCTACTCGGCGTTAATTCCACGTCGGCCTGTTGAAATTGTAATGGCGCCGCGTCCACAATAATATCAGAACCTCGCGCCCGACCTTCAGCCAAATCACCATTAGCGCCATTATTTCCATTGCGATTCGGGCAAGTCTGCCTAACATGTCCAAATTCGCCGCAAATAAAACATTTCATGGACTCAGAACTAATAAAAATAGTGTAATCCTTACTCTCGATAGTTAATTTCGCCGACAGGTTCAAAGGATCACTCTGTGAAAACCTGGCGCCGAAAAGACATTACATGTTTAAGTTCGGGATTTTTGCATCCGAGCGTAATCATCTTAATGGGACTCACTAATTTACCATATCGCTGCAGTATTTCCTCTAGTTTCTCATTTTTCACAAATGGAGGTACATTTGACAGGACAATCTTCTTTGATGGGCTCGATAGAGGCAAGACGGGCACAAACATTTTATTTATCTTTAATTCGCTCTCTATTAAATCATTTACCATTTGGCTTTGACTCAGGAAAATAACTATCGCCTTGTTCATACGAGAGGCAGATCTGATATTAACGCCGCCGACTGCAGCACTCACGGCCACCAGGCAATCCTCTACTGACACAGACGCATCAGGCATACATTTGCAGCCATGTCTAATAGTCAGTTGAGAGAAATCACCCGACCCGGCTGACCATTTAAAATATAGACCCCAACCCGGACGGGTCCCAGGTCCACGGGTCTCGGGAGCTCCGTGTAGACCTCAGTGGAACCGCTATCTTCCCCCTGAACGTAACCAGTTCAGCACCAACTATGCACGCTCGTTCGTAAGTCCAACTCCATACCAAGAAAAGGGATGCTCTGCACGGGGCGAGCTTGCTCTTCTCCCACTTGACCTGAAGCCCCAGATGGCTGAGGTGCCTGAGCACCAGGTCCCTGTGTTTGCAAAACAGATCTCTAGAGTGATCTAGAATGAGCCAGTCGTTAACATTCACAAACAGCTATATCACACATTGCATGAAAGGTCATAAGGCACTTTAACATAATATTGTCACATTCATTTCAGATTCAACTGCAGTCAAGGTTCTGTGCTGGAGGGTGACGGCACGGACCGGGGCGAATGGGGCGACTGGAGCCCAAAGGGTCTGGGAAGAGGAATCTGCGGCATCAGGACACGGATAGAGGAGCGACAGGGATTCACAGGAGATGACACCGCTCTCAATGACGTTTGGATGTACTGCTGTGATTAAGGTGATGTGAATCTCAATCAAACACTCGGACTGACACATACTGCAGATCAACTAAATCTGTGTTTTCTTTCAGGTGTATGAGGACGACAACAAGAAGATCAAATGGATTGTAGTAATTGATCATCATACTATAAGCTAACATGAACCATGCCATACAACAGTAAATCTAATGCACAGTCAGCCGGTCATTATCACAAAACAAAGCCTAACTGGACGAGAGTTGAAATTATTTTATCCATTTTAGTAGGTTAGAGATTCTTCTGAACTTCTGCTGTCAGTCAAAACTGGTGCCAAATATCAACATTAAAGACTTTCTAAACAGAACCTTGTAGTTTCACATTGTTTTGCACAACACTTTACATCAGATCGTTAATAAAGGCCTTCTGAAGCAAAGTGGCACGTTTGTGTAAGAAAAATATCCATATTTAAAACTTTATAGAATAAAATAACTAGCTTCTGGCAGTCAGAGGTATGCAAGTCGACTTGCGCTAAAAGAGTAACCTCTGACGTGATGTACAGGAGCATCGCAAGCTTTGACGCCTGTCGTGGATACGGCTGGGCAACAAACTCAAGCCCCTCTTCTCTTATATCGTAATTCTCTGCCATTTCTCTTTAAAAAGTCTTGTTTTAGACTCTAATTCATGACCAGTGTTTAGTTTTGCTCTATCCTCTGCGCTTCTGCGTTCGTCAATACGCATGCATCAAGGGTTCAAGGGTCAAGGGTTACTCTTTCACCATAAGTCAACTTGCGTACTGCTGACCGCTGGAAGTTAGTTATTTTAGTCTATAAAGTTTTAAATATGGATATTTTTCTCACACAAACGCGCCACTTCGCTTCAGAAGGCCTTTATTAACCCCCGGAGCTGTGTGGAGCAGTTATATGATGGATAGATGCACTTTTATGATAGATAGATGCACTTTTATGATGGATAGATGCACTTTTATGATGGATAGATTCACTTTTATGATGGATAGATGCACTTTTATGATGGATGGATAGATGCACTTTTATGATGGATAGATGCACTTTTATGATGGATGGATGCACTTTTACGATGGATAGATGCACTTTTATGGTGGATAGATGCACTTTTGTGATGATAGATGCACTTTTATGATGGATGGATGCACTTTTATGATGGATAGGTTCACTTTTATAATGGATGGATGCACTTTAATGATGGATAGATTCACTTTTATAATGGATGGATGCACTTTTATGATGGATGGAGGCACTTTTATGATGGATACATTCACTTTTATGATGGATGGATGCACTTTTATGATGGATACATTCACTTTTATAATGGATGGATGCACTTTTATGATGGATAGATGCACTTTTATGATGGATAAATGCACTATGATGGATGGATGCACTTTTATAATGATAGATGCACTTTTATGATGGATAAATGCACTTTTATGATGGACGGATGCACTTTTATGATGGATGGATGCACTTTTATGATGATAGATGCACTTTTATGATGGATGTGAAAGGTTGGATTCTGGAATCCACTGCCGCTTCAGTATACATGTATATATCCTAATTAAATTTATAATCAAAGCCTTAATCAATATTTATCTTTCTATATTATTATAATGATTTTTAATGATTCTTTCCAGTTATGATTTCGCTCAATCAATAGGACCAATGATTGTTTCTTCCTTTATATTTTCTAAAGTTTGTATTTGGTCTCTGAGTGGTGACTGAGGGTCTGTCCTAGGGATGTGTGATGTGTCGCTAAACGCTTGATTTCAGAACATGTGTGTTTGGATTTTGGAGGCATCACACACCCCTAACCTGACGGGAGTGCAGTAACAGTGTTTGCTCACTTAGCCCGGCTTCCAGATATGAAATATGGATTTGTCTTTCATTTTATTTTATATTTTATTTCATTTCATATTTCCTTTTACTGAAACCCTAAAGAATTGTATGAATATGGCCTGTACTGTTGTCTGTACCTCTCACTGAGAGAAAGCACGTTATCAGTATGTTTTGGGAAACTTTTGCTTGTCAGGACCAGAGCTCACCAACTCCAACCTTGAAGAGACTGTGTATCTGTGTATGTGCGCAGTATTCAGTTAAAGATCAGTACTGGAGGTGGATTACGGGCATCCTAATAGATGGGTGGACTTGTTTTTCTGGGCAAGCTGGCGCCTGCTCCAGAATCTGGAAGGTCACTACGTGCCTAATTCTGGGTGAAAGAGTCAGCAAGTGATATATGTACACGTGAATCTGATTAACTGACAAATGTGTGGAAATTTACCATGACTGTTCATTTTCTCTGAGCCAATCAGAATTATCCACCTTGCAGTAATGATGTGGCTAGACCTTGAAAACAGTATAACTGTTGAGAAATTGTATGTACGAAAATCGGACACCTGGTAGAAGGAGAGCGGCCTACGAACTCCTTGTGAGACTTGAAGCTGGCTTCTGCTGATGAAACTGCAAACTATTCTTCAGTAAATTTTTCTTTAATTAATTGCACTCCTGACTCTTGGTCTTCATTTTTCACTACTGGTCTTGGGTCCTAACCTGTTACCCCAACAGATGGATGCACTTTTATGATGGATGGATGCACTTTTATGATGGATAGTTTCACTTTTATGATGGATGGATGCACTTTTATGATGGATGGATGCACTTTTATGATGGATAGATGCACTTTTATGATGGATGGATGCACTTTTATGATGGATAGATTCACTTTTATGATGGATGGATGCACTTTTATGATGGATACATTCACTTTTATGATGGATGGATGCACTTTTATGATGATAGATGCACTTTTATAATGGATAGATGCACTTTTATGGTGGATAGATGCACTTTTATGATGTATAGATTCACTTTTATTATGATAGATACACTTTTATGATGGGTGGATGCACTTTTATGATGGACAGATGCACTTTTATGATGGATGGATGCACTTTTATGATGGACGGATGCACTTTTATGATGGATAGATGCACTTTTATGGACTTCAAAAACAAACCATTTTTTAATGTAACCGATTATATTCGTCTGAAAGAAGAATGTCATATACACCTAGGATGAGTTGAGGGTGAGTAAATCATGGGGTCATTTTCATCAGACCTTGTATGTAATTGATAATAATCAATTGTAACAACATCCCTGCTACATCCACCCCCACTGTTTTACACCAGATTATAAATTATTATTTTATTTTTTTTTTGTTATTTGTACTAATTTGCTTTATTTCATTTTGAAAAGTTTGCGTACTCTTATTAAAGATCACAGTATGCACGTCGGCTGACGTCATGCGTAGGTGAGGGGTTCAAACAGCAGCACAATCAGGGTTCGTCCTCTTTCCTGCAATGTCACTAGAGAGGAGAGGCAAAAAGAGCAAGTTTTGCAGATAACAGTGCCTGTCTGTTTATCTGTTTTATCACACAGGCACTGCAATTAAATCACCCTTTTTGCACAACCAGCTTTGTGTGGAAAAATCCTTTTATTAACATCATCACTCAAAATAACACAACGCAGTGGGACAACAGCATCATCTACACTACATTCCCATAACGTTTGCAGGACTTTTAGGGGACCAACCTAGAATGTTGGGCGTCCTTCCATCACATTTACTGAATGTTTTCAGAACGTGTGTGTGAATCAATGTACACTGGGCTGCTTTGCAAATGAGGGTCAGTAAAACACAGGATTTGCACAAAAGTTGCTTCTCAAAGATGGATCAATACCAACTGTTTGTCCAACTTCACATTCACAACCTGTAAGTACTGCACGTTATATTTTATGAATGTACACAAATCGCCTTTGTGAATGTGCTTGTCAGTACGCTGACGGCTAATGTGGCTAAAGTTACCATTGTCTCTGTATTCAGAGTTTTATTTTTAAGAAGTAATAAAAGTGCGCTTGTGAATTGTACAGGCGATGAGCATTTTCGGGCTAAAAATAACAAGCTCTGGTCTCTGTGAATACCGTAAGAGACAATGGTAGCTTTAGCCACATTAGCACATTCAGAAAGGCAATTTACAGACACACACATTATAAAGTGCAGTACTTGCGTGTTCTGGATATGAAGTTCGATCACGAAGGGTTGGTATTGATCCATCTTTGAGAAGCAACTTTTGTGCAAATCCTGTGTTTTACTGACCCTCATTTGCAAAGCAGCCCAGTGTACATTGATTCACACACACGTTCTGAAAACATTCAGTAAACGTGATGGAAGGACCTAAATAGGACCAAAAAATAATATTCTAGGTTGGTGCCCTAAAGGTCCTGCAAAAATTATGGGAATGTAGTGTAGAGGGAACGTCCTATAGTAATGGTCCCATAAACAGTCTCAGAACATCCTGAATGTTCCGTGAAGGTCCACCAAATAACATCCGCCAACCCTTTAAAAAACTCCACATCATGGACCGTCTCGGAACGTTCTGGGAGCGTTACTAGGTGACGCCCTTGACACCAGCAGGGATGTTCTGGGAATGTTCTGGGAACATCACATTTTCAAATAAAATATGTTACATAACTACTCGTCTAGGGTTGGGCAGTCAGCAACAAAACAAAAAAAATGTAAAAATGAAATAAAGAAAACCTTGGAGAGATAACCAGGATAATCCAACCTCTAGTCCCAGAATCAACACAACAACCAATTCAAATAATCTCTTTTAATTTGAAAAGATAAAGAATGATAACAAATCACAATGAGGATAACAGAAAAAATAATGTCAAAGAAAATAATAATCAAAACAGGAGATAATGACTTCAGGGGAGAGCTAGGCCAAAATAACAAACAAAACTTAAGGTAACTAACCCAAAAATCTTAATAAATTACCTAGAAAGAGATAATTCGAAAAATAAATGACATGAAACTTCCCTTTCTCCCTATCTACCCATAAACAGGAGAAAAAGAGGGAGTACAAACAAAAATGGCACCCTCCCCCTACAAAACCCAAATCAAAAAGAAATGAAGATACTAAACAAATATACTTAACATAAAACATGAACGTAATCAAAGTCCCCGAAGCCTAGAAGCCCAGAGCTGACTACACCTTTGATTCAAAGCATGATTATTGTATTTTATTCTTTAATAATTAAATACATTTAAGTAAGTAAAATAACCATTTAAAATAAATTTAATTGATTACAACAACTGCAGTGAATTTGATTTTTAGTGTTTTAAGGCTTTGAGTAATAACATCCCACAGAGAAGTCTTCTGAGCAAATTAGGCCAGACCCGACTTACTTCACCTAACCTGAGAAATAATAAGGCCAAAGGTGTTAAGATCAAAGTACACACCATTAAACAAAGACAAAAAAATATATGGAAGGGGTTGATCTTTGAGTACTCTGATTGGATGGCCATCATGGATGATTCTGCTTAATCTTGTGTATAAATATGAGGCTTCTTCCTTAATAAACTTGAGAGTGTTATGGTACTACACTGTCTCTGTGTCTGCCTGATCATTCTCACATCACAGGGGTTGAGCCGCCGTTTCCAATTGATCACTGATCGCTTTGAGGCTGCAGATAATCTGAAAATTCATCTATCAATCAAGTCAGTGCTGTAGCAATGCATCACTTCTTTTCAGTTGCGTTTTCACTGCTAGCCATTATTGGGCAGCATGTGAGCGTTCAGACCACAGAGAGACGTTCTGAGAGGAGCTCAACCAGAGAATACAAATCATTGCTGACTGTGCCGAACGGAGGGACCTGGGGATCTTGGAGGAGTAGGAGCATGTGTCCAAGTGGAACGTACGCCGTAGGGTTTAGTCTGAGGGTAAGTTGGGCATTTACTCTATTTTGCTAATATGGGGGTGTTTTAGTGCTTCAAAGGTTCAAAACTGAGGAGTTGCTGTTAGTTATTTAATTCCAGGTACAGTGGGGAGAACAAGTATTTGATACACTGCCGATTTTGCAGGTTTTCCCACTTACAAAGCATGTAGAGGTCTGTAATTTTTATCATAGGTACTCTTCAACTGTGAGAGACGGAATCTAAAACAAAAATCCAGAAAATCACATTGTATGATTTTTAAATAATTAATTTGCATTTTATTGCATGACATAAGTATTTGATCACCTACCAACCAGTAAGAATTCCGGCTCTCACAGACCTGTTAGTTTTTCTTTAAGAAGCCCTCCTGTTCTCCACTCATTACCTGTATTAACTGCACCTGTTTGAACTCGTTACCTGTATAAAAGACACCTGTCCACACACTCAATCAAACAGACTCCAACCTCTCCACAATGGCCAAGACCAGAGAGCTGTGTAAGGACATCAGGGATAAAATTGTAGACCTGCACAAGGCTGGGATGGGCTACAGGACAATAGGCAAGCAGCTTGGTGAGAAGGCAACAACTGTTGGCGCAATTATTAGAAAATGGAAGAAGTTCAAGATGACGGTCAATCTTCCTCGGTCTGGGGCACCATGCAAGATCTCACCTCGTGGGGCATCAATGATCATGAGGAAGGTGAGGATCAGCCCAGAACTACATGGCAGGACCTGGTCAATGACCTGAAGAGAGCTGGGACCACAGTTTCAAAGAAAACCATTAGTAACACACTACGCCGTCATGGATTAAAATCCTGCAGCGCACGCAAGGTCCCCCTGCTCAAGCCAGCGCATGTCCAGGCCCGTCTGAAGTTTGCCAATGACCATCTGGATGATCCAGAGGAGGAATGGGAGAAGGTCATGTGGTCTGATGAGACAAAAATAGAGCGTTTTGGTCTAAACTCCACTCGCCGTGTTTGGAGGAAGAAGAAGGATGAGTACAACCCCAAGAACACCATCCCAACCGTGAAGCATGGAGGTGGAAACATCATTCTTTGGGGATGCTTTTCTGCAAAGGGGACAGGACGACTGCACCGTATTGAGGAGAGGATGGATGGGGCCATGTATAGCGAGATCTTGGCCAACAACCTCCTTCCCTCAGTAAGAGGGTCGTGGCTGGGTCTTCCAGCATGACAACGACCCGAAACACACAGCCAGGGCAACTAAGGAGTGGCTCCGTAAGAAGCATCTCAAGGTCCTGGAGTGGCCTAGCCAGTCTCCAGACCTGAACCCAATAGAAAATCTTTGGAGGGAGCTGAAAGTCCGTATTGCCCAGCGACAGCCACGAAACCTGAAGGATCTGGAGAAGGTCTGTATGGAGGAGTGGGCCAAAATCCCTGCTGCAGTGTGTGCAAACCTGGTCAAGAACTACAGGAAACGTATGATCTCTATAATTGCAAACAAAGGTTTCTGTACCAAATATTAAGTTCTCCGTTTCTGATGTATCAAATACTTATGTCATGCAATAAAATGCAAATTAATTACTTAAAAATCATACAATGTGATTTTCTGGATTTTTGTTTTAGATTCCGTCTCTCACAGTTGAAGAGTACCTATGATAAAAATTAGACTTCTACATGCTTTGTAAGTGGGCAAACCTGCAAAATCGGCAGTGTATCAAATACTTGTTCTCCCCACTGTATCTCCAGGAAACCGCACCTGATTTTTAAAGTGTCTGTGTAATACTAAAGAGCATGAAGATAAATGTTATTATGGGTTGGGTTAGAGTTAACTCTCTTTCAAATGGAAGATTGTTTCAATGTTGTTGTTGTTGTTGTTTTAAGGTGGAAAAACCTATTGATGGTGATGATACAGCACTCAATGGGATTCGTCTTTACTGTGGCGATCGGTCCAAAGGAGTGTTATCCTCACACGACTACACCTTAATTGAGTCCGGCACAGGACAGTAATGGACTCAGATTATTACATTTTTTTGCATTAAGTGTTTAAGCTAGAGAAGTAAATTGAGGATTTTCTTGAAAATAATAACTGATTTGATTGAGAAACCTCTTTTGTGTCTTTTCTTCAGATGGGGTCAGTGGACAGATATCAGATATTGTCCTTCTGGATATTTGACAGCTTTCAGACTGAGAGTCGAATCTCCCCAAGGAAATGAAGATGACACGGCCGCAAACAACATCAGGTGAGTGTGTGGTGCTATAAGTCATTCTGGTTTTATTTTGCTATTTAAAGACTCAGTTTTCCACCATCAGCTGTTCAGTTACAGTTTACAATCGCTAGGACACATTCCTCAATACTTGGGTCACAATCAAAACTCTTCACACAGGGATCACAACAGAAATCTGTGAGGGCTAAACTGTGGATCATTTATCATTGCTTTGGCACAAAATACATTCAATGACGAATGTAATGAGGTTTGTTGTTATGGGAAGGAGGAGGCGGGAACCGAAGAGCGTTTCACAGACTTTAATAAATAATAATCACAAAATGAAAGTAAAAGCGGCAGCCCCTCACGGACGACTGCCGCGCACACACATAACAAAACGTAAATAAAACACAACGTAAATTCCAGGCCTGGTCCTCTCTCATCCTTCACTGGTGTCGCTCATCCTTATATCTCTCCAGGCTCCCTCATGAGAGGACTCGAGACTCGCTCGTTCCTCCCACGTCTCTCGCTCGACCACCTCGCCACATACCCCCATCGCCCCTCGCAGGCCGGGGAGTACACCCAACTAAAAGTTGTTGAACGTTCGCCGGTTCCCGCCTCCTTCTTCCCATAACAACGAACTGTATTACAACGACATCTTTCAATTTACATGAGTTCTTTTCTCACTTAGACACAAACACCAAAACTTTATGAACTATACAGGGTAATTTGCACGTTTACATACTCTTTTCAAAACTGTTACACTTAAGTTCAAAACCTTAACAAAACACAAAAATTAATAAGACAGAAATTTGAAATTTCAAAGAAACTAGATGAACACCTACACAAGTGTTAGTCTTTCAATTACCATCCATTCAAAAGAGGAAAATTTAGGAATAACTTTGTAATGTAAACATGGGTCATGTACATAAACTGCAGTGAATTATAAGCACTGGTTTTGTAAAGAAATTTTACAAAAGAAATGATTGTATAATGCTCCTGATGTTAGTGTTTTTAGGTCTGTATTTTATGAGTGGTAAAGTGTGTTTGTTGGTCAAACCTTTGCTAGTGATCTGGAAGAATGAGTTGATTTGAGACATGAATGAAGTGTTTTGGTCGTTGTGGCGAGGTGGACGAGCGAGAGACGTGAGAGGACTCGAGACCGGTGTGCCTCGCAGGTGACGCTTATGGCGCGCACTCCGTGCCAAAATCAAGCATCCGAATATGGCGTTCCGATCGGGACTTTGCAACATGCACTCGTCTCAATGAACGTGTCATCTGCGTCTGCCGAACGTGTCGTCTGCGTCTGCCACATCACTCGTTCGTCTGCCTGAACTTGACGTCTGCATTTGAAGGGGGTTTCAATAATGTGGGAAAAAATAAACACTCTGAACCCCAAGTAAATTTACACAAACTGAAAAAGTCAGAAAGTGTTAGGTTGTGCCCCACTCTCCTCCTATTTACTTGTTTAGGCTGTTTAATAATTTGCTTAAATTTTATTAACATGAATAAGTCTCAAACACCAGTCTATTATTCACTGCAGAAAGTGAAAGTAAACTGACCGAGCTTTTCTGCATTAACGGCTAGGCCTATATTCTCTCAGAGATGTCGAGAAACTAATTTACTTAAACACATGCTAACGGAATATAACTTTATAAATTATACATTTATATAAATTTATTTTCTTAATATTTCCCTTGTGGCCCATAGGTTGTGAAATGAGAAGTATTTTGTGTTAAACAAGTTGTTTTTGAAACGGCGTTTGAAAAAAGCAGTTCTTAATTTTCATAAACTGATTATTGCAGTGGTCAGATAGACTATAGGCTATTAGACTGATATAATTGTAATTAGGCCTATTATTGTCTAATAATGAGAAATTAACTTTTAAAGGCACTATATAAAATTAATTTATTATTATTATTATTAATAGACCTAAATGTTTTTAAAACCTTTTGAAGGACAAATAATCTCTCTAATCTTTATGATCATCACAGCTCGGTGATGCCCTAAAGTATGAAATAATTGCAGTGCAAACGAATTGTAGCTAATATTAATTCAATAATAATAAAAGTAGCCCATTTAAATGTTAAAAAGCGTGTAATGTGACTTTGAATATCATTTAGTGCTCACAGCTTTGTAACGTAGTCGTACTAAAAGCAACAATGGATAATTCACCTCAGATCTTGAAATTAAACAAATGGAAACAAGAACGTTCAAACTGTGAACAAACAAGTATATTCTATGACAAAGATTGTTTTAGTAACTCAGTATGTATTTTTAGTAATGTTTAAATGGTGTAATATTTGTGAATTTGATTATTTACTTATCCATTTCCTTGCGAGTGCCGTCGAGATTAATCTCTGGTGCCGTGCACTTGCCGCGAGAGCCCGCCCACACGCTGTTCTGATTGGCTGTGGTTTTTGATTGATTTGTCGCATCTCGTAGTCGCGTTGCGTCTGGTGTGGACAGACAAATTGCTTGACGCTGGAATCTTATCGCGTCGCGTGTAGTTAGGACACGGTTTATGGTTTTTCCTTAAGGGAAGCTGGACAGAGAGTTCAGCCCAATATAAACACCGTGCCACAGTCAATGTCCCTGGACAACAAGTGCTATAATCCACTGGTGTTGTGGCACACAACACAGAAAGGCTCCTACACTTTCCGCAGGGTGATCAGGAGCAGATTGAGCGAAATTGTGTAGTTGTTTGGGACAATGTCCACTTCCACCATTCAGCACTGGTGCAAAAGTTGTTTGAGAATCACACACATTTCAGATGGTGTTTCTTCTAGCATATTCTCCTCTTGGAGATATAAAGGATATGATTGCAACCCTTACAACCAAGTAAGTCTTCTTCAAGCGATGGAAGTTGAGAAGTGGAGAAGTTCTATATCTATAAAGTTTTCTGATAGATTCAATAATTGCAGTACATTTATTTATTTAATTACTTGTGAAAACTCATCGTTATACAACTAAACTCGTCATTAAAGAACACGAAAAACATGCATTTTCATTCATGTATTTGTGTATCTACAGCTGAATTTGTTATCAGATCAACAGAGAACACACTTGTAGTTTTATTTTTGATAAATGCATTAATAGAATAAACTGCAGTGCTTCATTATGAAGTGAATACTGAACTGTTTTGCCAACATAAGAGTGTGTTTAGTTTGCTGTGTTAATTGTTTTGAGAGCAACTACATTCATTTGGAGAAATGTATCAAATCGATTGAGAAAAACTGTAATGCTTTAAAATTTTGTTAAGTTGCATTCTTGGTTGAGTAGGACATCCATATCTAGAAAAAAAAATCATCTTACATTATTGGATATATACAGATTAGTTCTTTTTCAAGGATAACAATTTAAAGCTGAAATCAACTTCTCGTTCATGTCATTTCTCCATGTATATCTGGTCATGACTGAAATATGGCCATTTTCAATAGCTTTAATTTCTACAGAGCAAGTCAGGCATCAAAGCATAAGAATAGTCAGTCTATGTGTGTGTGTGTGTGTGCGTGTGTGTGCGACTGTGAGTTTCTGTGTGTGTGTGTGTGTGTGAGTGTCTGTGTTTGTGTGTGTATACTGTACACACTGTGTTGTCCGAGTATTTGACCTGCTTAGTATTTGTCTTATTATGTGTTCACAATTACATGCAGGTTATTTACTGTAATATTTGAGCTGTTTTAGGTTTGCACAGTCACTGTCTGGAACCATAATATCATAATATTGATCAAATCTGGTCTTGAGCCACTGATCATTTACATTGATAACATTTAGATGTTCTATTTGCTGTGCAGGTTGGACTTAGATCACGCTGTTAGTGGAGGGTCAACGTCCCACATTGAGCTTCACACACACACACACACACACACATCTGCTCTGGGCTCCAGCAGAAGACATCAGGACGGATCTCAAACCATGTCCAGAACTCTTCCTTTGACGCTGTTTTCGCTTCTGGCTGTTTATGGGCCGTATGTGAGCACAGTCGGACGCTTCGAGCGCTCCATCAGCAGACCCGTCGGATCAGTGCTGAGGGTCCATAACGGGATGAGATGGGGCTCGTGGGGGCAGAAGGAAATATGTCCGACTGGAATGTACGCCACAGGGTTTAGTCTTAAGGTTAGTAACTATTAGTAATGTGAGGTTTAGTCGTTAGAAATTTGGGCTGGTAACCAAAGAAATCAAAACTGACTCTATTTACTTTATTAATTCCTGTTCCTGAACAATTATTGTGATTGTAAGTGATTATTGTGATGTTATCAGAATTCATTTGTTTTTTGGCTGATGCAGTCTGGGTCATGTGGACTACTGGTTAATGTTACTGTCAACCAATATTAAATGCCAAAGTTGCTTTTGGCTTGACTAAAGATATTTCTGTCGTCGTCAAGATACATTTACATGAGAAGCAAAATGACTTTAGATATTAAGGGCCAGATTTACTAAACAGGGCAAAATATCATTAAAGCATAATTCCATGGGAGTGGACAGTTCGATCTACTGACGGCGCCCAAATTAAAGAACACAGACGAAGCCGGATCATTTCCATAATGATCAACGCAATCTACCAGTTAGCGTCTGGTTTAAGACGTGCTTTTATTGGGCGGTAAATAATGACGCAAACACGGGTAAATTGATGAGAACAAACCTTAGTAAATCACCTTGTGTGATTCATTTAAAGGTGCACTGTGTAAAAACTAGATTTTAGTTCTTGATATTATGCACAAACTTAATTTTAATATATTTTTCATAAACCAATACTTCAGTTTCATTTCGCTTTTCCAGTAAATGTATCTTGAATTGGGAATGACAAAAATACTAATTGAGAATATATATATATAATTTTTGTTTTGTTTTTGCGGTGTATAGAATATGCATTTTGTATTATATCATGTGTGCTATACGACCGAAATGCGTAATTGACACACAAACACTGTACAAAACGATTTACTCACTCCAACTGGCAATTGTTATACTGTACCAAGCGGCAACCTTCCGGTCTCTCTCTTGAAGCCAACACGGAAGTGACTTAAACTCAATTCATCGACTGGCCGCTAGAGACAGGCTCCAAAGAGAGCAGAATCTCATTGACAGAAAAAAACATGTTTACAGCCTGGTACAAAAAGTGGTTTTGGTCTATACAGCTAATTTTGCCCTTCATGACATCTGTGAGGGGGGTGAATTTTTTTTATAACTCATCCGTTTAAATTATATTAAGCCTTGAAGTTCTGCATAATTAAGGGCGTGGCCACTTGAGTGACAGGTGGATTGCCGCTGCTATCGCTACTAGCCGTTTGTCTGCTGTCTGTTAGCCCACCCACGTCCTGCCTCTTTGCCCATTTTCCGTTATCCGGGAGTGACGCGCTGCCAAGATCACAAAGGCCGGCTCCGCCCACTTTGGGCTTCAAAAATGCTCTTCAGAAACCTACGTGTGACGTCACGGACACTTCGTCCATTGTTTTATACAGTCTATGTACTGTCCGTATAGCCAAATTTACCCGCATACATACAGTATACTCACAAAAGTGTAGTAAATAATTTATAATGACGCCATAAGTAAAATATCCTATCGCCCAGCTCTAAACCAGTGTTAATTTAGTGTCATTAATATGGTATTAGTTTTTATTAATATTTGAAGTCGTTTATGCTGTGTATTTTAGTCAGTTTTTGTCTTAATTTAAGTTAATAACACTGCTCTAAACTGATGTTTTTCTGAAGGTGGCAGGGATGTGGGAATCTCTGGCTGGTGATAACACAGCGCTCAATGGGATTCGCCTTCACTGTATCAACCCGTCCAAAAGCTCATCAGGCCCATATGAGGTCTACGCCACCGTTCAGTCCGACGTAGGAAGGTGAAGCGTTTAAACTGGATGTAACACAGAGAATCTGTACCAAAACCTAGTGAGCTGCCATTATTATGATGAAACAAAGATTTGCTGCTCATGTAGAGCACTTCAAATCAGTCACTAAACGCTCTTAGTTCATCATAATAATCTTCACAAATAAACACAACTTTTATCAATTTTGAAGCTTTAATACAGTCGCCAGAAATCCAAAGCTTAACGTAGACTATAAACGAACTACACCATGATCACGACTTCAACGTCACCACCATTAAGCTTCCAACAACCATTCCATTATTTCCCTCATATTCTCCATTGTTGCGGCTCCTCTCTTCCCAGTCTGTCAGTAACGCTCTGTTTAGTTCCTGTCTCTATGAAGCCCCTCCTTCTGAAAAGCACACTGTGCTCTGATTGGTCGGCTGAAACGGTGTGTTGTGATTGGTCAAGCGCTTCCAGCGTGTTTGGGGAATGTCCCGCCCCTTACCATACCCGCCAGTTTCAACACACTACTAACTAACTCAACCAGGCCCCGCCCCTTTATTCTGGGTATGAATGATTTAAATGAGGAATATTGTGAAGTGTTCGTTCCCGAGCAAAACTCAAGACTACAATGGAGGCGTTTCAGGGAGTTCAGAAACAGTGACAATGATATAGAGAAGAACTCCCGCTGGAGGGACTTTGGAAACATTTTTCATACTCAAACAGCAACATTTCACACTGAAGAAAGCTGAAAAAAAAATAATAGATAACTGGTTAAACCACTAATGTCCCTTATCACATTCTTTCCTCAGCTGGGGTAAATGGTCAGATATAAAATGGTGCTCGAATGGATTCCTGACATCTTTTCAGCTGAGAGTGGAAACCCACCAAGGGACTTGGGACGACACGGCCGCAAACAATATCAGGTGATGATTTTATTTAATTTAAAACTTATTTTGGAATCATAACAGCATTCCATAACAAGCTGCATAAACATGTCACTGCACGAGGCTCATTCGACACAGATATCATGTGACCTGGTCAAACTGAGTTATTTAACACCAAAATATCACTCTAAAAAATAAAGGTTTTGCAATAGAAGAACCATTTTGGGTTCTCCAAAGAACTTTTCTGTCAACAGCTCTTAAAAGCATTTTCCCCCCCACTGTAAATGACCTTCTCTGCAATGGAAAGGTTCCATTGATGTTTGAAGGTTCTTCATGGAGCCATAGATGCCAATAAAGAACCTTTATGTGCTGAATTTTCACCAGGTTCAACTGCAGTGGGAACGCCAAAACACTGCAGGGATCTGGGACGTTGTGGGGCGTTTGGGGCGACTGGAGTGAGATATGTGGAGGAAGAGGAATCTGTGGCATCGAGACGATGGTGGAGCAACCGCAGGGAGTCGGAGATGACACGGCCCTCAATGATGTGCGCATGTTCTGCTGTGATTGAACTCATTGGTTGTTTTAGGAACCAATCATTTGGTGGAATTTTTAAATACATCATCAGTAAACCATATCTTCAAGTAGTGCTTAACTAGTTTTGGGCAGAATGAATTGAGCAGATTTTCCCCCTTCACATTTAATGGACGACAATGACGACAATGAGAACAGCAGCAACATCCAATATTGAAGGATCGTGAACATACTGAAGAATTTACTTATGTTTCCTCACATTTGTACTAGTCATCAATCTAAGAAATACATTTCTATGAAGTTTCAACATGTGATTCTGTGAATGGATATTAAAAATGTTAATAAAGTATATTGAGTGTTTCTTCATGGGTCAGTTCTTAAAGTAATGTATGAAAGCCCATTTCCGCCACATAAGAAAAGGAAAATCGTGTAATGGAAAATCTTAATTGTGACATACTAAGTCACAACTTGACATATTAATGACTTTTTATGCATAAATTATGACACGAAAATGCAAAAAGTATAACATACTAAGTCAATTATGAGATCAAATAGTTGAAATGAGATAAAATAAGTAATTATTACTTTCTATGCATCTTTTAAGTCATTTTTATGTTGTAATTATATGTCTTAGTACCAAAATCTTATGTTTATTTTACCAAAGAGCTCTCTCGAGTTTTTATGTGGTAGAAATAGCAGACTTCTAGGGTTTAGAATAAATTATTATACTATAACAATTAAAATTCAGTCATTTTTTTTACTCACCCTGGCATGGCTCTAGAGCCGTATGACCTTTGTTCTTTTTTTCTCATCACAAAAGAACAAAACTTATAAAGATTACCTCTCGCACTTGATAAAGTTTTAAAGAAAATATGCAAAATTCGTGCCGTATATTTAGACATACGATAGTTTGGTTCTCTGACGTGAATATCTCTGTTGTCGGTTGTCTAGTCACGTGATGTCAGTCAGAATGACAGTTGACAAATTTGAACGCGAGAGAACGCGAATGGGCGCGAATTCGTTTGCAAATGGTGAGTGAGTTTCTATAAGCTACTGTATGTAGAAATAACATTGAAATGTTGATGTTCACACTCAATTAATGTTGAAGCAACGTTGCAATTTCAACATGTCAGACATGGTGAGGGGTTTAGTGATGTGCTTGCGCCTCCTGCAGGATCTTTTTGGATCAACAGTCAAAATTACTCGCTAAATCTAAAAACCTACAAGAATCTAGACTAAGGGTGTGTCTCAATCAGCTCCCTAGTTCAGTAGTCAGGGCACTGATCAGGACACAAGTCAATGGGCTGACTCCCTGATCAGTGCCCTGACTACTGAACTAGGGAGCTGATTGAGACTCACCCTAAGTTTTCTGTTTTATTTTTGATGTTTGCATTAAGTCCTACTAAATGTTTTAAATGATTAATGTAAACATCTCTTTAATTATAAATGATTAATATAGATGTGATTATGTCATCATTTGATCTAATATTTAGCATTTATTCTTCATCTTATAAATTATTATTTCAGATGTAACTTGGATGTTTCACAAAATATACAACAGTGTTCTCTCTGTATGAAACAGTATTTCCTTCGAAAAAATCCTGCAAAAATACTTTTTTTTACTAAACTAGTGTGTATTCTGATTTAAATATACTTGAATGTTTACAGTATTATAATAAGCTGTTAAATATGTGTAAAGTGTGTTATATATCTACACCAGAGACACAATTTCATTGTTTCTCAGTTTAGTGTTATTAAGTCCTGTAGCACGATGCTGAAGGGCAGTAGGCCGTGGTGGTGACGTCGCAAAAACACTATACACATTTATATCATACATAAACATATAGCTACATATGTTCATGTATATTATATACTATACACACAATATATACATGTACGGCATTTTTGGCAGCTCAAAATGTACAGACAGGTGATTTTCAATCCAAATAAGTGAATAATATCCGCTGTTGATGGTCAGTGTGCTGACAGACATGAAAACTAGGTTTCATTTCGAACACTGTATTGGTCAGTCTGACATTGGATAGTCCCACTGTCCATCTTTGATCCATAATTATTTTTAGGCCTAGACAGAATATATATATATGTACACTCACCTAAAGGATTATTAGGAACACCTGTTCAATTTCTCATTAATGCAATTATCTAATCAACCAATCACATGGCAGTTGCTTCAATGCATTTAGGGGTGTGGTCCTGGTCAAGACAATCTCCTGAACTCCAAACTGAATGTCAGAATGGGAAAGAAAGGTGATTTAAGCAATTTTGAGCGTGGCATGGTTGTTGGTGCCAGACGGGCAGTATTTCACAATCTGCTCAGTTACTGGGATTTTCACGCACAACCATTTCTAGAGTTTACAAAGAATGGTGTGAAAAGGGAAAAACATCCAGTATGCGGCAGTCCTGTGGGCGAAAATGCCTTGTTGATGCTAGAGGTCAGAGGAGAATGGGCCGACTGATTCAAGCTGATAGAAGAGCAACTTTGACTGAAATAACCACTCGTTACAACCGAGGTATGCCGCAAAGCATTTGTGAAGCCACAACACGCACAACCTTGAGGCGGATGGGCTACAACAGCAGAAGACCCCACCGGGTACCACTCATCTCCACTACAAATAGGAAAAAGAGGCTACAATTTGCACGAGCTCACCAAAATTGGACAGTTGAAGACTGGAAAAATGTTGCCTGGTCTGATGAGTCTCGATTTCTGTTGAGACATTCAGATGGTAGAGTCAGAATTTGGCGTAAACAGAATGAGAACATGGATCCATCATGCCTTGTTACCACTGTGCAGGCTGGTGGTGGTGGTGTAATGGTGTGGGGGATGTTTTCTTGGCACACTTTAGGCCCCTTAGTGCCAATTGGGCATCGTTTAAATGCCACGGCCTACCTGAGCATTGTTTCTGACCATGTCCATCCCTTTATGACCACCATGTACCCATCCTCTGATGGCTACTTCCAGCAGGATAATGCACCATGTCACAAAGCTCGAATCATTTCAAATTGGTTTCTTGAACATGACAATGAGTTCACTGTACTAAAATGGCCCCCACAGTCACCAGATCTCAACCCAATAGAGCATCTTTGGGATGTGGTGGAACGGGAGCTTCGTGCCCTGGATGTGCATCCCACAAATCTCCGTCAACTGCAAGATGCTATCCTATCAATATGGGCCAACATTTCTAAAGAATGCTTTCAGCACCTTGTTGAATCAATGCCACGTAGAATTAAGGCAGTTCTGAAGGCGAAAGGGGGTCAAACACAGTATTAGTATGGTGTTCCTAATAATCCTTTAGGTGAGTGTATATTAATACCGGTCAAAAGTTTGTATTTGACTGATTTCTGAAGGATTATGTGACACTGAAGACTGGAGTAATGATGTTGAAAATTCAGCTTTGATCACAGGAATAAATTACACTTTCCCTTTCGTTCAGTTACTCCGAGTTACGTCAGTGACTGACGAAATGGGGGTTTCACTTAGAAGCCTATCACCTTCGAGTTCTACAAAACGAGCCAATGGCAAGGAATTACCATGGGTATGCTGAATTTGCATATCGACGCTATTATGTTTCTGCTTCGGAGCCAAGAGCATCTCTTCACTCCTGCAAGCCTGAATTCTGAATTATCTCTTCAGTTCTTTGAGACGAGCGGTTCTCCGGTGTGTTGGTGTGATGGCGCGTTCCAGCGATTCCACATTGCCTGCCTGCTGTTCTGTGCAGTGATTTGCAACAGCTGTGTGTGTTTCCCTGGGCGCTTCAGCACTCTGCAGAGCTTCCTCTCACAAAAGAGCTTGCACGTGGCACGTCTTTTTTTTTAAAGATGTCTCGCCCGTGCACTTCTGGGTGCGGTCGATCTCTGTCGCCGTCTGATGGGCACAATCACTGCTTGACTTGTTTGGGCTTACAGCACGCTCAACTTCCCACTGTGGGAACATGACCATCGCAATGTTGCTGTCAAGACTCAATGACCTCCGTAATGGTCAATGATAATACTTTGGCTGGTGGCCAGGGTGACCTGAGGGTTACGGTGTGGAATAAATCCCTGACGATTCTTCCTCGGGCCACACCCCCCTCTTGCACACCGCTACCCGCGAGTGTTCGGACTGAAGCAGCGGGACCGTCTGCGGATGCCCCGCGTTTCATTCAGCGCTCCAGACGAGGACGAGATGTCGATCGCCGCATCACAAGGTGGGCTGGATTCCTCTAGGGATGAAGATTCGGCTATGCTGCCGCCTTCAGGCGTGCCAGCATTGCCCGAGTCTGACCCGGAGTTGACAGCCATGTTATCTCGGGCAGCAGCGAGCATCGGGCATCCACCCTGTCCCGAGCGCTCACGGCTGGATGATTGGCTTTTGGGGGCGGCGCGTCCTGACAGTCGTCAGGCCCCGCCCCCAATACCTTTCTTTCCCCAGGTGCATGAGGAGGTCACGATCCTGGAAGTCCCCGTTGTCTTCCCGTGAACATTCGGCGGCCTCCTCCGCCTTCTCTACCCTCGACGGGGCCACGGCTAAAGGTACACTGGGGTCCCCCCTGTTGAATTCTCTGTTGCGATGCAACTGTGTCCACAGAGTGCTTCAACATGGCGTGGTAATCCTAAGTACCCCTCCAAGGCCTGTAGTTTCTATAGGTCCTACAGAGCTGCGGGGCAGGCTGCCGCCTCACTGCATGCCATGGCCATCCTCCAGTCTGTAGCTATTGACTCTGCAGAAAGCTGGCGACTTCTGCGCACTGTGACCCTCAGCATGCGCTGACCCCGCTCTGTGATTTTACGTGGCCTATCACTTCGTGGCTGAGTTGCTGTTGTTCCCAATTGCTTCCACTTTGTTATAATACCACTAAAATGACATTGTGAAGTAGCTCAAACCAATGGGTTCAGCTTTAGTTATAATCCCTGCACGCTTATTTAAAAAAGTGTTTAAGGTAATGGGGCCGACACTTCTAAATCTCATAAACAAATGTCTTGAGTTAGGAGTCGTTCCTGAGAATCTGAAACATGCCTTGGTTCAACCTCTGATCTATCAAATTTTAGACTCATTTCTAATCTACCATTCTTAACAACATTTTTAGATAAAGTAGTTTTGTATCAGCTCCAGTGTTTCTTGGCCAATTACAAATTTTTTTATATATTTCAATCAGGCTATAAAAAATTTCACTCCACTGAAACGGCTCTTTTAAAAGTGCTGAATGACATCTTTCTGACCACTGACTCTGGAGATTTGGTAGCATTGGTACTCCTAGACTTAAGTGCTGCTTTTGACACGGTGGACCATAATGTTCTGCTATCCCGTTTAGAACAGATACAGTGGGGAGAACAAGTATTTGATACACTGCCGATTTTGCAGGTTTGCCCACTTACAAAGCATGTAGAAGTCTGTAATTTTTATCATAGGTACTCTTCAACTGTGAGAGACAGAATCTAAAACAAAAATCCAGAAAATCACATTGTTTGATTTTTAAGTAATTAATTTGCATTTTATTGCATGACATAAGTATTTGATACATCAGAAAAGCAGAACTTAATATTTGGTACATAAACCTTTGTTTGCAATTATAGAGATCATACGTTTCCTGTAGTTCTTGACCAGGTTTGCACACACTGCAGCAGGGATTTTGGCCCACTCCTCCATACAGACCTTCTCCAGATCCTTCAGGTTTCGGGGCTGTCGCTGGGCAATACGGACTTTCAGCTCCCTCCAAAGATTTTCTATTGGGTTCAGGTCTGGAGACTGGCTAGGCCACTTCAGGACCTTGAGATGCTTCTTACAGAGCCACTCCTTAGTTGCCCTGGCTGTGTGTTTCGGGTCGTTGTCATGCTGGAAGACCCAGCCACGACCCATCTTCAATGCTCTTGTGATACATGCCCTCATCCATCCTCCCCTCAATACGGTGCAGTCGTCCTGTCCCCTTTGCAGAAAAGCATCCCCAAAGAATGATGTTTTCACCTCCATGCTTCACGGTTGGGATGGTGTTCTTGGGGTTGTACTCATCCTTCTTCCTCCAAACACGGCGAGTGCAGTTTAGACCAAAAAGCTCTATTTTTGTCTCATCAGACCACATGACCTTCTCCCATTCCTCCTCTGGATCATCCAGATGGTCATTGGCAAACTTCAGACGGGCCTGGACATGCGCTGGCTTGAGCAGGGGGACCTTGCGTGTGCTGCAGGATTTTAATCCATGACGGCGTAGTGTGTTACTAATGGTTTTCTTTGAGACTGTGGTCCCAGCTCTCTTCAGGTCATTGACCAGGTCCTGCCGTGTAGTTCTGGGCTGATCCTCATCTTCCTCATGATCATTGATGCCCCACGAGGTAAGATCTTGCATGGTGCCCCAGACCGAGGGAGATTGACCGTCATCTTGAACTTCTTCCATTTTCTAATAATTGCGCCAACAGTTGTTGCCTTCTCACCAAGCTGCTTGCCTATTGTCCTGTAGCCCATCCCAGCCTTGTGCAGGTCTACAATTTTATCCCTGATGTCCTTACACAGCTCTCTGGTCTTGGCCATTGTGGAGAGGTTGGAGTCTGTTTGATTGAGTGTGTGGACAGGTGTCTTTTATACAGGTAACGAGTTCAAACAGGTGCAGTTAATACAGGTAATGAGTGGAGAACAGGAGGGCTTCTTAAAGAAAAACTAACAGGTCTGTGAGAGTGGTTGGTAGGTGATCAAATACTTATGTCATGCAATAAAATGCAAATTAATTATTTAAAAGTCATACAATGTGATTTTCTGGATTTTCCGTCTCTCACAGTTGAAGTGTTCCTATGATAAAAATTACAGACTTCTACATGGTTTGTAAGTATAGCAGTGTATCAAATACTTGTTCTCCCCACTGTAGTAGGCATCAAAGGTTCAGCCTTACACTGGTTTCAGTCTTACCTGACAAACAGGAGTTTTTCTGTTAATATTGGTAAATTTCGATTTTCTTCTGTACCGTTGACCTGTGGGATTCCTCAAGGCTCCACACTAGCTCCTATGTTATTTTCTCTATACATCCTCCCTCTTGGTACTATCTTTGAAAAGTATGGCTTAAGTTACCATTGTTATGCAGACGACACACAAATATATTTACCCCTTAAACATAAGAATGGACTAGAACAGGTGGCTGCTTGCCTGGTGGATGTGAAGGCATTGATGTCTCTGAATTTTCTAAGTTTGAATGAGAGCAAAACTGAGGTTATGCTGTTTACCACTTCTGACTTACATTGTACAACAAATGTAAATCTAGGTGTTCTGGCACATTATGCTAAGACACATGGGCGTGGTGTTGGATAATGTACTAAAGCTGGATAGACAGATTAACCAAGTTGTGAAGTCAAGCTTTTACCAGTTGCGCACCCTGGTAAGAATTAAGCCTTTTCTTTAATTTACAAATTTTGAAAGAGTAATACATGGTTTTGTCACCACTAGGGTTGATTATTGTAATTCTCTTTATTTGGGGATTGGCCAATCTTCCATTAATTGCCTTCAGATGGTTCAGAATGCTGCTGCCAGAGCTTTGACAGGAGTTCGTAAACGGGAACATATAACTCCCGTCCTTCAGTCACTTTATGGCTACCTGTGTGTTATAGGATACATTTTAAAGTTCTTTTATTAGTTTTTAAGTCGTTAAATGGCTTAGCACCGTCCTACCTTTCTGATCTGCTGACAGTCCATCAACCTGCAAGAGCACTTAGATCTGCCAATCTGAAGCTCTTAGTGGCTCCTAGATCGAGGCTTAAGACTAGAGGAGATTGAGCATTTTCCATAGCTGCTCCGAGACTTTGGAACAGTCTGCCTACTGAAATTAGAACTGCTCCTACTCTGCCCTTTTTTAAATCTAGGCTTTGTTTTCTAATCTCAGTTGTGTTTAATTGTGCTTTATAAATAAATTGAATTTGAATTTGAACAGTTGAGCGTGGAATATTTAGTAATGAGGAAATTTCACGAATGGACATATTGCACAGGTGGCAACCTATCACAGTACCACGCTTGAGTTCACTGAGCTCCTGAGAGCGACCCATTCTTTCACAAATGTTTGTAGAAGCGTCTGCATGCCTAGTGCTTGATTTATACACCTGTGGCCATGAAGTGATTGAACACCTGAATTCAGTGATTTGGAGGGGCGTCCCAATACTTTTGGCAATTAGTGTATGTGGGCATCTCTACTGGTTGGTGATAACACAGTGCTCAATGGGATTCGCCTTCAATGCATCGACCCGTCCAAAAGCTCTTCAGGCCCATATGAGGACTACGCCACAGGAAGGTGAAAGCGTTTAAACTGGACGTAACACAGAGAAGCTGTACCAAAACCTAGTGAGCTGCCATTATTATGATGAAACAAAGAGTGCCAATATCATTTGTGGTTTTCATCAAAAAGTTTTTTGCTACCACAATCAAGTTGGATTTTATTAAAGTGGACCGATTACGCCCTTGTTCAAGTCTTGATGTTGTTTTTGGGCTCTGCTAGAACAGGTTTTCATGCATTATTTCCCTCATATTCTCCATTGTTGCAGCTCCTCTCTTCCCAGTCTGTCAGTAACGCTCTGTTTAGTTCCTGTCTCTATGAAGCCCCTCTTTATTAAATTTAAAGTGGCCATTGTTAATATTTTATTCTTTCTTAGGCTCCACAGTTGTCTACTCTTGTGTAAGACTGCCCTTGTGTAATGTCTTTTCATTGTTATCTGCGCATCATGGACACACCTCGACAAAATGAGAACTAGGGTTGTACACACTTATACACTCGCACACAAACGGGAACTCAAGACACACACATACATCTGACCTCTCTTACTTGTTATGTTTATTAATATACCATATATGAGCTTTGAGTGCTGTGATTGGATGGCCTGGACTTCATTGATCAGCTTAATCTTGTGTATAAATATGAGACTTCTTCCTTAATAAACTTGAGAGTGTTATGGTACTACACTGTCTCTGTGTCTGCCTGATCATTCTCACATCACAGGGGTTGAGCCGCCGTTTCCAACTGATGACTGACGGTGATGCCTCCGATCTTTCGAATATTCAGATCTAATATGACTTGTCATCTAATATGACTTCTGACCTGTAAGGTTGCCAGAATAATAATCATACACTTGGGAGTCTGGTTTCTCCCTAGGTTTATTTTTCTCCATTATGCCACCTGATGGAGTTTTGGTTCCTTGCCACTGTCGCCTTTGGCTTGGCTTGCTCAGTTGGGTTAACTATATCAACTAAATTACTGATCTGCCCACATTGTCAACCAGAGAATACAGATCATTGCTGACTGTGCCGAATGGAGGGACCTGGGGGTCTTGGAGGAGTAGGAGCATGTGTCCAAGTGGAACGTACGCCGTAGGGTTTAGTCTGAAGGTGAGTTGGGCATTTACTCTATTTTGCTAATATGGGGGTGTTTTAGTGCTTCAAAGGTTCAAAACTGAGGAGTTGCTGTTAGTTATTTAATTATCTCCAGGAAACCACACCTGATTTTTAAAGTGTCTGTGTAATACTAAAGAGCATGAAGATAAATGTTATTATGGGTTGGGTTAGAGTTAACTCTCTTTCAAATGGAAGATTGTCTCAATGTTGTCGTTGTTGTTTTAAGGTGGAAAAACCTATTAATGGTGATGATACAGCGCTCAATGGGATTCGTCTTTACTGTGGCGATCGGTCCAAAGGAGTTTTAACCTTACACGACTACACCTCAATTGAGTCCGCCATAGGATAGTAATGGACTCTCATTATTATCTATTCTTGCATTAAGTGTTTAAGCTAGAGAAGTAAATTGAGGGTTTTCTTGAAAATAATAACTGATTTGATTGAGAAACCTCTTTGTGTCTTTTCTTCAGATGGGGTCAGTGGACAGATATCAGATATTGTCCTTCTGGATATTTGACAGCTTTCAGGCTGAGAGTCGAATCTCCCCAAGGAAATGAAGATGACACGGCCGCAAACAACATCAGGTGAGTGTGTGGTGCTATAAGTCATCCTGGTTTTATTTTGCTATTTAAAGACTCAGTTTTCCACCATCAGCTGTTCAGTTACAGTTTACAATCGCTAGGACACATTTCTCAATACTTGGGTCACTATCAAAACTCTTCACACAGGGATCACAACAGAAATCTGTGAGGGCTAAACTGTGGATCATTTATCATTTATCATAATGCATTTTGTGCCAATTTACATGAGTTCTTTTCTCACTTAGATACAAACACCACCAAAACATTATGAACTATACAGGGTAATTTGCACGTTTACTCTTAACAAACTGTTACACTTAAGTTCAAAACCTAACAAAACACAAAAATGAATAAGACATAAATTTGAAATTTCAAAGAAACTAGATGAACACCTACACAAGTGTTAGTCTTTCAATTACCATCCATTCAAAAGAGGAAAACTTAGAAATAATTGTGTACTGTAATGTAAACATGGGTCATGTGACATAAACTGCAGTAAACACTAGAGAGTGTTATTCTGGTTTTGTAAAGAAATTTTACAAAAGAAATGATTGTATAATGCTCCTGATGTTAGTGTTTTTAGGTCTGTATTTTATGAGTGGTAAAGTGTGTTTGTTGGTCAAACCTTTGCTAGTGATCTGGAAGAATGAGTTGATTTGAGACATGAATGAAGTGTTTTGGTCGTTGTGGCGAGGTGGACGAGCGAGAGACGTGAGAGGACTCGAGACCGGTGTGCCTCGCAGGTGACGCTTATGGCGCGCACTCCGTGCCAAAATCAAGCATCCGAATATGGCGTTCCGATCGGGACTTTGCAACATGCACTTGTCTCAATGAACGTGTCATCTGCGTCTGCCGAACGTGACGTCTGCCACATCACTCGTTTGTCTGCCTGAACTTGACGTCTGCATTTGAAGGGGGTTTCAATAATGTGGGAAAAAATAAACACTCTGAACCCCAAGTAAATTTACACAAACTGAAAAAGTCAGAAAGTGTTAGGTTGTGCCCCACTCTCCCCCTATTTACTTGTTTAGGCTATTTACTTAACTGTGTAATAATTTGCTTAATTTTATTAACAAGAATAAGTCTCAAACACCAGTCTATTATTCACTGCAGAAAGTGAAAGTAAACTGACCGAGCTTTTCTGCATTAACGGCTAGGCCTATATTCTCTCAGAGACATCGAGAAACTAATTTACTTAAACACATGCTAACGGAATATAACTTTATAAATTATACATTTATATAAATGTATTTTCTTAATATTTCCCTTGTGGCCCATACGTTGTGAAATGAGAAGTATTTTGTGTTAAACAAGTTGTTTTTGAAACGGCGTTTGAAAAAAGCAGTTCTTAATTTTCATAAACTGATTATTGCAGTGGTCAGATAGACTATAGGCTATTAGACTGATATAATTTTAATTAGGCCTATAATTGTCTAATAATGAGAAATTAAATTTTAAAGGCACTAAATAAAATGTATTATTATTATTATTATTATTATTATTAATAGACCTAAATGTTTTTAAAACCTTTTGAAGGACAAATAATCTCTCTAATCTTTATGATCATCACAGCTCGGTGATGCCCTAAAGTATGAAATAATTGCAGTGCAAACGAATTGTAGCTAATATTAATTCAATAATAAAAGTAGCCTAATAATAATAATAATAATAATAGTTCTCATTTTCACTGCTGTCATTTTGTTGGGTCTCCTTACAGGACCTGCAAACGTTTTTAAAAATGACTCTTTTGTTAGTGTATTTTTGTTAGGGCTTGGTCAGCGATGTAATGTGTCATTTCTGCCACGATAGAAGATGAAGTAAAAACTACTATCAGTCAATCCATCATTTGTTATTTATAAAGCACATATAAGCAGTGGTCACCAACATGTTCACAACAGGATGTTATGTAACAGAACTACCACAATAAAAATTACAATTCATAAACGCAGGGTAGGCCTAATTCAACGTGTAAATGAAACATGGTCATCCGATGTGCGGAGCCAGGACTGTTTGCATGATAAAATAACTATTATTTCACTAGTAAAACCTTCGTAACTGCAATTAAACAATAAGCCAAATAAACTACCTGTTCAATCTAAAGCTGAACATTGGGAATAAAAATATGCTGAAAACCTAAACCTATAGCATGCTACAAACGAAACATGGTAAATGGTTTATTATGCTGCTGTTATGAAAATTAAAGAAATAAATGAACGACGATCTACAGTAAAGTAGCGAGGCCTATAGGACATAAACTGTTCCCTTTCAGTCAGTACACTACGAGTTACGTCAGTTACTGACGAAATGGGGGTTTCGCTTAGAAGCCAATCGCCTTTGACCTCTACAAAATGAGCCAATGGCATGACGATGCCATGAGTCTGCGGAATTTGCATAACGCAACCCCGCCCCACCGCGTGGGCATAAAGGGCGTTGCGTGGCAATCTCGCATTATGTTTCTGCTTCAGAGCCGAGTGTTACCGCCTGAGCGTTTTTCTCTTCAAGACGAGTGTCTCTCCAGAGTGTTGGTGTTACGGCGCGTTCTAGCGAGTTCCGCATTCCTGTCTGATCTGTGCAGTGATCTAGCACAGCGTGTGTGTTCTCCCTAGGCGCTTCGGCATTCTGCAGAGCCTGCAGGACTCCTCTCTAAAAGAGCTGCACGTGGCACGTCTTTTTCAAGATGTCTCGCCCGTGCTCCGTTTCTGGGTGCGGTCGGCTGGTTCCTCCATTTGACGGGCATGATCGCTATTTGGCGTGCTTGGGCCTCGTGCATGCCGAGCGCGCGTTCATGGATGAGTCATGTTCCCACTGCAGGAACATGGCCATCGCAGTGTTGCGGTCAAGACTCCATGATCTCCGTGCTGGAGGGAGAGTCCCCTCTACCACACCCCAATCTATTCCCTCCATGAGTGGGAATACTTTGGCTGGTGGTCAGGGTGACTTGAGGGTGACGGTGTGGGCCAACCCGACGAATCCTCCTCGGGCCACACCCCCTTCTAGCACACTGCAACCTGTGGTGTTGCCAGATGAGGGCGCAGGTGTTCCTCGTCCTGGGCCCTGCGTTTCATTTGGCGCACCAGCGGAGGATACTATGTTGATCGCCGCATCACAAGGTGGGCTGGATTCCTCCAGAGATGACGATTCGGCTGTGTTGCCTCCTTCGGGAGTTCCAGCATTGCCCGAGTCTGATCCAGAGCTCACAGCCATGCTTTCCTGGGCGGCCGAGGCTCTTGGGCTTGTGTGGAACCCTCCGCCATGTCCCGAGCGCTCTCGGCTAGATGATTGGTATCTGGGGGCGGCCCGTGCCAGGGTTTACGTCTACTTTGGTGGCGAAGACCCACAGAGCTGCAGGCCAGGCCGCGTCCGCCCTGCATGCAATGGCCACCCTTCATGTCTACCAGGCCAAGGTGCTCAGAGACATGCATGAGGGCAATGCTGACCCCGCATTAATGCAGGAGCTGCGGGCGGCCACCGACCTCGCTCTACGAGCGACGAAGGTGACCGCTCGCTCTCTCGGTCAGGTGATGTCCACATCTGTGGTCCAGGAGCGCCACTTATGGCTCAACCTGGTTGATGTGGGAGAATCTGAGCGAACCCGTTTCCTCAATTCTCCCATTTCCCAGGATGGGCTATTCGGCGGGGCGGTTCAGAACTTCGCCCAACAGTTCTCGACCGCTCAGAAACAGACTGAGGCGATCAAACATATTCTGCCCCGGCGGCCTGCTGCTGCCTCCACCCAGCCGCCGGCTCAGAGGCCTCAGTCTGCTCCCCGCCGAGGCCGCCCTCCTGCGGCCCTTGTTCCTCCCGGTCAGGGGGAATGGAGACTCCATCCCCAGACGGTTCAGCTGATTTGGGAACAGTTTGGCGACGCACAGATAGATAGATTTGCCTCCCACGATTCTTCCCATTGCCGCTGGAATTATTCCCTGACCGAGGGGACCCTCGGCACGGATGCACTAGCGCACAGCTGGCCGCGGGGCCCACGCAAGTATGCGTTTCCCCCAGTGAGCCTTCTCGCACAGGTTCTGTGCAAGATCAGGGAGGACAGGGAGCAGGTCCTTTTGGTCGCCCCATATTGGCCCGGCCGAACCTGGTTCTCAGAACTCATACTCCTTGCGACACCCCCTCCCTGGTCAATCCCTCTGAGGAAGGACCTCCTTACTCAGAGACGGGGCACCATATGGCACCCACGTCCCGACCTTTGGAACCTACACGTGTGGGACCTGGACGGGACGCGGTAGGTTTGAGTACCCTGCCACCTCAGGTGGCGGCTACCATCACTTCCGCTAGGGCCTTGTCCATGAGACAGGCCTATGCATTGAAGTAGAACCTCTTCGTCACCTGGTGCTCTTCTCGCCGAGAAGACCCCACGAAATGCTCAGTCGGGTCTGTGCTTTCCTTCCTCCAAGAAGGGTTGGAGCGAAGGCTGTCTCCCTCCACCCTGAAGATCTATGTGGCCTCGATTTCGGCTCATCATGACCTGGTGGATTTGAAAACGGTAGGTCAGCACGACCTGGTCAGCAGGTTCCTTAGAGGATCGAGGAGATTAAATCCTCCTCGTCCTCCTCAAATACCCTCTTGGGATCTTGCAGTGGTTTTATCTGCCCTGCAGAAAGCTCCCTTTGAGCCCCTGCAGTCTGTGGAGCTGAAGTTCCTTTCATTGAAAGTGGCGCTCTTGATTGCTCTGGCTTCCATCAAGAGGGTAGGGGACCTACAGGCTTTTTCGGTTGACGAAGCGTGCCTGGAATTCGGGCCGGCCAATTCTCACGTGATCCTGAGACCCCGGCCTGGATACGTGCCCAAGGTTCCCACCACTCCCTTCAGGGATCAGCGCCTGTGGAGGAGGCAGACCCAGCCTTGGCACTGCTCTGTCCAGTACACGCCCTTTGCGCTTACGTAGACCGGACGCAGTGTTTCAGGACCTCAGACCAGCTCTTTGTCTGTTACGGAGGGCAGCACAAAGGGAAGGCTCTCTCCAAGCAGAGGTTGTCTCACTGGATAGTGGACGCCATTGTCCTGGCATATCAGGTTCAGGGCATGCCATGCCCCCTTGGGGTTAGAGCACACTCCACTAGGAGTGTTGCTTCCTCTTGGGCTTTAGCGCGTTGCGCCTGACAGACATTTGTAGAGCTGCAGGCTGGGCGACACCTAACACATTCGCAAGATTTTATAATCTCCGAGTGGAGCCTGTGTCCGCTCGTGTACTCGCCCCAAGTGGCCAGTAACTGGACAGGCTCAGGTGTCTTCGCTTGCTGCGCCATTCCACTCCACGGACTGGATGTGTGCGCATTTTCTCTCAGGTGAGCTTCCCAGTAAGCTCTGAGTTCCTCCAGCACTGCTGATGTCAACACCAGAGTGCATGCCCGCTTGGTCAGCCCTCGTGTTCGGCTAGGTGCCTCCGTGTGCATGGTTCCCCCGTTGGGCAACCCCCACATGTGTATTTCCACGGTAAGTCTCTCTGAGCACGTGTCTTCCCTTGGCAAGACACCTTGCCACACCTGGGGTTGAAAAATTTCCACCTGCGGCTGGATACCCCAGAGTGCTCCATATGCAGTCCCTACGGGGGTCATATGTGTATTCTTAAGTCCTCCCTTCGGGCAGGCATTGTGTTGCATTTCTCCACATGGGATATGCTTCCCAGTGTACCTTGGTATCAGCGTTAAGCCTAGCCCCTCGTTCGTGCTAAGACTCACGGCAGGGAGCCCTGGTCAGCGCAGGACGCTGGAAGACAGCCGCCGTGGCGAGATTGTATTGGGACCCCCATTTCGTCAGTAACTGACGTAACTCGTAGTGTACTGACTGAAAGGGAACGTCTCGGTTACGTATGTAACCCTTGTTCCCTGAAGGAAGGGAACGGAGACGTTACGTCCCCATGCCACTTCCGCTGTACCGCTGGAACGGCCGGACGCTCATGCCTCGGCTCTTCAGCAGGTAACATAATGCGAGATTGCCACGCAACGCCCTTTATACCCACGCGGTGGGGCGGGGTTGCGTTATGCAAATTCCGCAGACACATGGCATCTTCATGCCATTGGCTCGTTTTGTAGAGCTCAAAGTCGATTGGCTTCTAAGCGAGACCCCCATTTCGTCAGTAACTGACGTAACGTCTCCGTCCCCTTTCTTCAGGGAACGAGGGTTACGTACGTAACCGAGACATTTTGTGTTTATAATAGTTATAGCCTGTATTATTTCGGATATCAGACATAGGCTATTAGCACTACTACTCTATTCTATTCACAGGATCTACAGAAACAGTCTCATATCAGTTAACGCGATCGTGATGTGATCGTGTAGCTATACCTCAGTGCTGTCGCCTAGGCCTACATTAAAATTATAAATGATAAAAACACAATAACAACCCCAACAATAAAAATAAAATAAAATAAAATACCTATAAGCTATCAAAAAAGTTTCCCCACATATTCTTTGTGGGGGCATTTCGTCCTCACAATGTGGGTTAAACAAGAATTCACACACACACACACACACACAAATATAATCACAGACAGTATTACGTATTAGACAGTATTATGAGTTCACGGTATAAGACAGACGCAGATGTCACGTTCATTGAGAGGAATGAATGAAGGGAAAGTAAATTGTGCAGTCGCTGACACACTGCACTGAGCCGTGTTGAGTAGCGTTATAATACGCGTTAGCGAAAAAAAAAAATAACTTCACTGCTACACGTGAATGACGCGTAACATCTGAGTCGACACTTCACTGCCACACGTGATTTACGTGATGTCTGCGACATGTCTACGCCTCGTCTGCGACTTAAATTGAATGGAATAAATAGCAGAATAGAAAAAAAAATAAGACGTTGAGTGAGACGTTCATTGAGACAAGTGCATGTAGCAAAGTCATCTTTTTGACCCATTCGGAACGCCATATCCGAACGACTGACCGACCGATCGAACGTCTATCCGAACGTCTTGTACTTTGAACGTCTTACTGAGCGGGTGACCCACGTGACGACCTGACGTGACGTCAGCGTCTTGAAATAAGCTGTTTTTTATCATGCAAGTATCCAAACTGATGTGTAAAGACTATAAATGGACATTACAGCCAATACATATATGCCTGAAACAACACTAAAATATTTTTTCCTGAATCCATGTGCTTGTGAGTATGTGTTTTACTTTCAAAGAGCAGACATTCCATAGTCTTAATTTGACCTATATTAACATTTTAACTTGTTTGTATTGTTAATTGTATTGCCTACTGTACAATGTTCACAGGTAAATAAATAATGACAGATGTTTGGTGTGCACTATTTCTTTAATTAAAATATAACAAAATATAGCTTGTGATTCCTTGTACATAAAGACTTCATCCTAGTCTGTAAGACTGTATATTTTAATATTAGAAACAGTGCTAATAATAGTATAAGTTAGATGCCAGATATATTATAAATTCTTTTAAGCTTAATTATGTTTCTGGATAATATAGATTTTTTCCCCCACTGTTCTCCACCGATTCTGAAAACAAAACAACTAAACAAAATAACATGCAATTTACTTGAGGTTCTACTATCATGTGTCTATTAAAATATTTATTAATTAATTAATTATATTAAAAAAAATCGTTTGACTTTAATGAATAAAGACGAGATTCGTCCTGAGTTTTTAAATGGATCTCTTGAATGGAGCCAAACGTGTCTGGGAAGAGGAATCTGCGGCATCAGGACACGGATAGAGGAGCGACAGGGAAAAGGAGATGACACCGCTCTCAATGATGTTCGGATGTACTGCTGTGATCAAGGTGATGTGAATCTCAACCAAACACTCGGACTGACACATACTGCAGATCAACTAAATCTGTGTTTTCTTTCAGGTGTATGAGGACGACAACAAGAAGATCAAATGGATTGTAGTAATTGATCATCATACTATAAGCTAACATGAACCATGCCATACAACAGTAAATCTAATGCACAGTCAGCCGGTCATTATCACAAAACAAAGCCTAACTGGACGATCAGGTCATTTACTGTACATCCCGCCTATTATTAGAGTAAAGACTCCTGAACTTCTGCTGTCAGTCAAAACTGGTGCCAAATATGAGCATTAAAGACTTTCTAAACAGAACCTTGTAGTTTCATTCTTTTGCTTTACATCAGATCGCTCATTACATTAGTGATGGTTCACTCTAAAGTGACTTTTAATTATTAATGTAAATATCTTATTATCTTATTACTCTACAGGAACACATCAGTAAACTCAAGTGTAAATTTGTTTATTTAGCTAAAATGGCAGAATGCAAATTCTGAAAATTACTTGATGCAACACAAATTCAAACCTCATTATACAGATTTTCTCAATCGCTTTGACACATTTCTCCAAACTCAGGTCACTGTTCTCAAAACAGTTAACACAGTAATCTGAACACTTTGTAATTGTCCTAAACGGGTTGTAATAGCTGATCTCAATTACAAAAACTATAAAAGAGGAAAAGAAAAACAACAAAAAAAGAAGAATAGTAAAAGGAAGAGGCGTAAGACTGAGAGGTGTGGAGAGGATGGAGGGAGGGTAATATTGAGAGGGGATGGAATAGATGAGGGGAAAGGAATCGATGGTATAGGAAGAAGAGTTGAGGATGTAGAAAGAGGAGAAGAGGGAGGAGTAGAGGGGAGGGAGAAGAGATGGTCGAGTGAAAGGCAATGGCAGTGGAAAGGGCAAAAGAAGAAAATATAAGAAAACATGGACAAAGGGAAAGGTTGAGAGCAAGATGTAAGAGGAGGGAGGAGAGGTAGAAGGATAGGGAACAGACAGGTTTCAGATGAAATCAGAGCCACCCTAATTGACCATGTCATAAATTACACCGTGTTCTAACTACACGCGACGCGACACGCGATAAAAGGCGTTTTTTCCATGTTTATTAGAGTTTTTGTCCTAACCAGCCGCGACAGCGACACGCGTTTATTCAATTTTACAAACGGTTTATATTTCTGCGACGTCGCGGCTGGAACAAAAACACAAAACATAATCTCAGGTAGTGTTTATGTGCTTTATTTAATGTTAAAAGCGTGTAATGTGACTTTGAATATCATTTAGTGCTCACAGCTTTGTAACGTAGTCGTACTAAAAGCAACAATGGATAATTCACCTCAGATCTTGAAATTAAACAAATGGAAACAAGAACGTTCAAACTGTGAACAAACAAGTATATTCTATGACAAAGATTGTTTTAGTAACTCAGTATGTATTTTTTAGTAATGTTTAAATGGCGTAATATTTGTGAATTTGATTATGTACTTATCCATTTCCTTGCGAGTGCCGTCGAGATTAATCTCTGGTGCCGTGCACTTGCCGCGAGAGCCCGCCCACACGCTGTTCTGATTGGCTGTGGTTTTTGATTGATTTGTCGCATCTCGTAGTCGCGTTGCGTCTGGTGTGGACAGACAAATTGCTTGACGCTGGAATCTTATCGCGTCGCGTGTAGTTAGGACACGCCCACACGCTGTTCTGATTGGCTGTGGTTTTTGATTGATTTGTCTCATCTCGTAGTCGCGTTGCGTCTGGTGTGGACAGACAAATTGCTTGACGCTGGAATCTTATCGCGTCGCGTGTAGTTAGGACACGGTTTATGGTTTTTCCTTGAGGGAAGCTGGACAGAGAGTTCAGCCCAATATAAACATCGTGCCACAGTCAATGTCCCTGGACAACAAGTGCTATAATCCACTGGTGTTGTGGCACACAACACAGAAAGGCTCCTACACTTTCCGCAGGGTGATCAGGAGCAAATTGAGCGAAATTGTGTAGTTGTTTGGGACAATGTCCACTTCCACCATTCAGCACTGGTGCAAAAGTTGTTTGAGAATCACACACATTTCAGATGGTGTTTCTTCTAGCATATTCTCCTCTTGGAGATATAAAGGATATGATTGCAACCCTTACAACCAAGTAAGTCTTCTTCAAGCGATGGAAGACGCCTGTGGAGAAGTTGAGGCACAAGGATGGATCCAGCATTCACAGCTTTTTTCCCACGATCCATGACTTGTGAAAATATATGCTGTGATGTTGATGAAATTCTTTGACCAGATGTAAATGATAGTCAATATCTATAAAGTTTTCTGATAGATTCAATAATTGCAGTACATTTATTTATTTAATTACTTATTTATTTGTTTTTTTTGGGGGGGGGGTGTGAGTGAGTGTCTGTGTTTGTGTGTGTATACTGTAGTTGTTGTCCGAGTATTTGACCTGCGTAGTATTTGTCTTATTATGTGTTTACAATTACATGCAGGTTATTTGCTGTAATATTTGAGCTGTTTTAGGTTTGCACAGTCACTGTCTGGAACCATAGTATCATAATATTGATCAAATCTGGTCTTGAGCCACTGATCATTTACATTGAAAACATTTAGATGTTCTATTTGCTGTGCAGGTTGGACTTAGATCACGCTGTTAGTGGAGGGTCAACGTCCCACATTGAGCTTCACACACACACACACACACACACATCTGCTCTGGGCTCCAGCAGAAGACATCAGGACGGATCTCAAACCATGTCCAGAACTCTTCCTTTGACGCTGTTTTCGCTTCTGGCTGTTTATGGGCCGTATGTGAGCACAGTCGGACGCTTCGAGCGCTCCATCAGCAGACCCGTCGGATCAGTGCTGAGGGTCCATAACGGGATGAGATGGGGCTCGTGGGGGCAGAAGGAAATATGTCCGACTGGAATGTACGCCACAGGGTTTAGTCTTAAGGTTAGTAACTATTAGTAATGTGAGGTTTAGTCGTTAGAAATTTGGGCTGGTAACCAAAGAAATCAAAACTGACTCTATTTACTTGATTAATTCCTGTTCCTGAACAATTATTGTGGTTATAAGTGATTATTGTGATGTTATCAGAATTCATTTGTTTTTTGGCTGATGCAGTCTGGGTCATGTGGACTACTGGTTAATGTTACTGTCAACCAATATTAAATGCCAAAGTTGCTTTTGGCTTGACTAAAGATATTTCTGTCGTCGTCAAGATACATTTACATGAGAAGCAAAATGACTTTAGATATTAAGGGCCAGATTTACTAAACAGGGCAAAATATCATTAAAGCATAATTCCATGGGAGTGGACAGTTCGATCTACTGACGGCGCCCAAATTAAAGAACACAGACGCAGCCGGATCATTTCCATAATGATCAACGCAATCTACCAGTTAGCGTCTGGTTTAAGACGTGCTTTTATTGGGCGGTAAATAATGACGCAAACACGGGTAAATTGATGAGAACAAACCTTAGTAAATCACCTTGTGTGATTCATTTAAAGGTGCACTGTGTAAAAACTAGATTTTAGTTCTTGATATTATGCACAAACTTAATTTTAATAATTTTTTCATAAAACAAGACTTCAGTTTCATTTTGATTCTCCAGTAAATGTATCTTGAATTGGGAATGACAAAAATACTAATTGAGAATATATATATATCATTTTTGTTCTGTTTTTGCGGTGTATAGAATATGCATTTTGTATTATATAATGTGTGCGATACGACCGAAATGCGTAATTGACACACAAACACTGTACAAAACGATTCACTCACTCCAACTGGCAATTGTTATACTGTACCAAGCGGCAACCTTCCGGTCTCTCTCTTGAAGCCAACACGGAAGTGACTTAAACTCAATTCATCGACTGGCCGCTAGAGACAGGCTCCAAAAGAGAGCAGAATCTCATTGACCCCCCATGTTAAAATGCCCAACTTTACAGCAGAAAAAAACATGTTTACAGCCTGGTACAAAAAGTGGTTTTGGTCTATACAGCTAATTTTGCCCTTCATGACATCTGTGAGGGGGGTGAATTTTTTTTATAACTCATCCGTTTAAATTATATTAAGCCTTAAAGTTCTGCATAATTAAGGGTGTGGCCACTTGAGTGACAGGTGGATTGCCGCTGCTATCACTACTAGCCGTTTGTCTGCTGTCTGTTAGCCCACCCACGTCCTGCCTCTTTGCCCATTTTCTGTTATCCGGGAGTGACGCGCTGCCAAGATCACAAAGGCCGGCTCCGCCCACTTTGGGCTTCAAAAATGCTCTTCAGAAACCTACGTGTGACGTCACGGACACTTCGTCCATTGTTTTATACAGTCTATGTACTGTCCGTATAGTCAAATTTACCCGCATACATACAGTATACTCACAAAAAAAGTGTAGTAAATAATTTATAATGACGCCATATGTAAAATATCCTATCGCCCAGCTCTAAACCAGTGTTAATTTAGTGTCATTAATATGGTATTAGTTTTTATTAATATTTGAAGTCGTTTATGTTGTGTATTTTAGTCAGTTTTTGTCTTAATTTAAGTTAATAACACTGCTCTAAACTGATGTTTTTCTGAAGGTGGCAGGGATGTGGGAATCTCTGCTGGTTGGTGATAACACAGCGCTCAATGGGATTCGCCTTCACTGTATCAACCCGTCCAAAAGCTCATCAGGCCCATATGAGGACTACGCCACCGTTCAGTCCGACGTAGGAAGGTGAAGCGTTTAAACTGGATGTAACACAGAGAATCTGTACCAAAACCTAGTGAGCTGCCATTATTATGATGAAACAAAGATTTGTAGAGCACTTCAAATCAGTCACTAAACGCTCTTAGTTCATCATGATAATCTTCACAAATAAACACAACTTTTATAAATTTTGAAGCTTTAATACAGTCGCCAGAAATCCAAAGCTTAACGTAGACTATAAACGAACTACACCATGATCACGACTTCAACGTCACCACCATTAAGCTTCCAACAACCATTCCATTATTTCCCTCATATTCTCCATTGTTGCAGCTCCTCTCTTCCCAGTCTGTCAGTAACGCTCTGTTTAGTTCCTGTCTCTATGAAGCCCCTCCTTCTGAAAAGCACACTGTGCTCTGATTGGTCGGCTGAAACGGTGTGTTGTGATTGGTCAAGCGCTTCTAGCGTGTTTGGGGAATGTCCCGCCCCTTACCATACCCGCCAGTTTCAACACACTACTAACTAACTCAACCAGGCCCCGCCCCTTTATTCTGGGTATGAATGATTTAAATGAGGAATATTGTGAAGTGTTCGTTCCCGAGCAAAACTCAAGACTACAATGGAGGCGTTTCAGGGAGTTCAGAAACAGTGACAATGATATAGAGAAGAACTCCCGCTGGAGGGACTTTGGAAACATTTTTCATACTCAAACAGCAACATTTCACACTGAAGAAAGCTGAAAAAAAATAATAGATAACTGGTTAAACCACTAATGTCCTTTATCACATTCTTTCCTCAGCTGGGGTAAATGGTCAGATATAAAATGGTGCTCGAATGGATTCCTGACATCTTTTCAGCTGAGAGTGGAAACCTACCAAGGGACTTGGGACGACACGGCCGCAAACAATATCAGGTGATGATTTTATTTAATTTAAAACTTATTTTGGAATCATAACAGCATTCCATAACAAGCTGCATAAACATGTCACTGCATGAGGCTCATTCGACACCAAGATATCAAGTGACCTGGTCAAACTGAGTTATTTAACACCAAAATATCACTCTAAAAAATAAAGGTTTTGCAATAGAAGAACCATTTTGGGTTCTCCAAAGAACTTTTCTGTCAACAGCTCTTAAAAGCATTTTCCCCCAGTATAAATGACCTTCTCTGCAATGGAAATGTTCCATTGATGTTTGAAGGTTCTTCATGGAGCCATAGATGCCAATAAAGAAACTTTATGTGCTGAATTTTCACCAGGTTTAACTGCAGTGGGAACACCAAAACACTGCAGGGATCTGGGACGTCGTGGGGTGTTTGGGGCGACTGGAGTGAGATATGTGGAGGAAGAGGAATCTGTGGCATCGAGACGATGGTGGAGCAACCGCAGGGAGTCGGAGATGACACGGCCCTCAATGACGTGCGCATGTTCTGCTGTGATTGAACTCATTGGTTGTTTTAGGAACCAATCATTTGGTGGAATTTTTAAATACATCATCAGTAAACCATATCTTCAAGTAGTGCTTAACTAGTTTTGGGCAGAATGAATTGAGCAGATTTTCCCCCTTCACATTTAATGGACGACAATGACGACAATGAGAACAGCAGCAACATCCAATATTGAAGGATCGTGAACATACTTAAGAATTTACTTATGTTTCCTCACGTTTGTACTAGTCATCAATCTAAGAAATACATTTCTATGAAGTTTCAAATGAAGTTTCAAATATTAAAAATGTTAATAAAGTATATTGAGTGTTTCTTCATGGGTCAGTTCTTAAAGTGATGTATGAAAGCCCATTTCCCCCACATAAGAAAAGGAAAATCGTGTATTGGAAAATCTTAATTGTGACATACTAAGTCACAACTTGACATATTAATGACTTTTTATGCATAAATTATGACACGAAAATGTAAAAGTATAACATACTAAGTCAATTATGAGATCAAATAGTCGAAATGAGATAAAATAAGTAATTATTACTTTCTATGCATCTTTTAAGTCATTTTTATGTTGTAATTATATGACTTAGTACCAAAATCTTATGTTTATTTTACCAAAGAGCTCTCTCGAGTTTTTATGTGGTAGAAATAGCAGACTTCTAGGGTTTAGAATAAATTATTATACTATAACAACTAAAATTCAGTCATTTTTTTTACTCACCCTGGCATGGCTCTAGAGCCGTATGACCTTTGTTCTTTTTTTCTCATCAAAAAAGAACAAAACTTATAAAGATTACCTCTCGCACTTGATAAAGTTTTAAAGAAAATATGCAAAATTCGTGCCGTATATTTAGACATACGATAGTTTGGTTCTCTGAGGTGAATATCAATTCTGTTACGGTTGTCGGTTGACTAGTCACGTGATGTCAGTCAGAATGACAGTTGACAAATTTGAACGCGAGAGAACTCGAATGGGCGCGAATTCGTTTGCAAATGGTGAGTGAGTTTCTATAGGCTACTGTATGTAGAAATAACATTGAAATGTTGATGTTCACACTCAGTTGATGTTGAAGCAACGTTGCAATTTCAACATGTCAGACATGGTGAGGGGTTTAGTGATGTGCTTGCGCCTCCTGCAGGATCTTTTTGGATCAACAGTCAAAATTACTCGCTAAATCTAAAAACCTACAAGAATCTAGACTAAGGGTGTGTCTCAATCAGCTCCCTAGTTCAGTAGTCAGGGCACTGATCAGGGAGCTGATTGAGACACACCCTTAGTATAGATTCTTGTAGGTTTTTAGATTTAGCGAGTAATTTTGACTGTTGATCCAAAAAGATCCTGCAGGAGGCGCAAGCACATCACTAAACCCCTCACCCTAAGTTTTCTGTTTTATTTGTGATGTTTGCATTAAGTCCTACTAAATGTTTTAAATGATTAATGTAAACATCTCTTTAATTATAAATTATTAATATAGATGTAACTTGGATGTTTCACAAAATATATGTGTTCTCTCTGTATGAAACAGTATTTCCTTCGGAAAAAATCCTGCAAAAATACTTTTTTTACTCAACTAGCGTGTATTCTGATTTAAATATACTTGAATGTTTACAGTATTATAATAAGCTGTTAAATATGTGTAAAGTGTGTTATTTATCTACACCAGAGACACAATTTCATTGTTTCTCAGTTTAGTGTTATTAAGTCCTGTAGCACGACGCTGAAGGGCAGTAGGCCGTGGCGGTGACGTCGCAAAAACACTATACACATTTATATCATACACAAACATATAGCTACATATGTTCATGTATATTATATACTATACACACAATATATACATGTACGGCATTTTTGGCAGCTCAAAATGTACAGACAGGTGATTTTCAATCCAAATAAGTGAATAATATCCGCTGTTGATGGTCAGTGTGCTGACATGAAAACTAGGTTTCATTTTGAACACTGTATTGGTCAGTCTAACATTGGATAGTCCCACTGTCCATCTTTGATCCATAATTATTTTTAGGCCTAGACAGAATATATATTAGTACCGGTCAAAAGTTTGTATTTGACTGATTCCTGAAGGATTATGTGACACTGAAGACTGGAGTAATGATGTTGAAAATTCAGCTTTGATCACAGGAATAAATTACACTTTCCCTTTCGTTCAGTTACTCCGAGTTACGTCAGTGACTGACGAAATGGGGGTTTCACTTAGAAGCCTATCACCTTCGAGTTCTACAAAACGAGCCAATGGCAAGGAATTGCCATGGGTATGCGGAATTTGCATATCGACACTGCCGTTCTCGCATTATGTTTCTGCTTCGGAGCCAAGAGCATCTCTTCACTCCTGCAAGCCTGAATTCTGAATTATCTCTTCAGTTCTTTGAGACGAGCGGTTCTTCGGTGTGTTGGTGTGATGGCGCGTTCCAGCGATTCCACATTGCCTGCCTGCTGTTCTGTGCAGTGATCTGCAACAGCTGTGTGTGTTTCCCTGGGCGCTTCAGCACTCTGCAGAGCTTCCTCTCACAAAAGAGCTTGCATGTGGCACGTCTTTTTAAAGATGTCTCGCCCGTGCACTTCTGGGTGCGGTCGATCTCTGTCGCCGTCTGATGGGCACAATCACTGCTTGACGTGTTTGGGCTTACAGCACGCTCAGCTTCCCACTGTGGGAACATGACCATCGCGATGTTGCGGTCGAGACTCAATGACCTCTGTAATGGTCAATGATAATACTTTGGCTGGTGGCCAGGGTGACCTGAGGGTTACGGTGTGGAATAAATCCCTGACGATTCTTCCTCGGGCCACACCCCCCTCTTGCACACCGCTACCCGCGAGTGTTCGGACTGAAGCAGCGGGACCGTCTGTGGACGCCCCGCGTTTCATTCAGCGCTCCAGACGAGGACGAGATGTCGATCGCCGCATCACAAGGTGGGCTGGATTCCTCTAGGGATGAAGATTCGGTTATGCTGCCGCCTTCAGGCGTGCCAGCATTGCCCGAGTCTGACCCGGAGTTGACAGCCATGTTATCTCGGGCAGCAGCGAGCATCGGGCTGGAGTGGAACCCTCCACCCTGTCCCGAGCGCTCACGGCTGGATGATTGGTTTTTGGGGGCCCACAATACCTTTCCTTCCCGAGGTGCATGAGGAGGTCACGATCCTGGAAGTCCCCGTTGTCTTCCTTTGAACGTTCGGCGGCCTCCTCCGCCTTCTCTACCCTCGACGGGGCCACGGCTAAAGGTACACTGGGGTCCCCCCTGTTGAATGCTCTGTTGCGATGCAACTGTGTCCGCAGAGTGCTTCAACATGGCGCGGTGATCCTAAGCACCCCTCCAAGGCCTGTGGGTTCTATAGGTCCTACAGAGCTGCGGGGCAGGCCGCCGCCTCACTGCATGCCATGGCCATCCTCCAGTCTGTAGCTATTGACTCTGCAGAAAGTTGGCGACTTCTGTGCACTGTGACCCTCAGCATGCGCTGACCCCGCTCTGTGATTTTACATGGCCTATCACTTCGTGGCTGAGTTGCTGTTGTTCCCAATTGCTTCCACTTTGTTATAATACCACTAACATGACATTGTGAAGTAGCTCAAACCAATGGGTTCACCTTTAGTTATAATCCCTGCACGCTTATTTAAAAAAGTGTTTAAGATAATGGGGCAGACACTTCTAAATCTTATAAACAAATGTCTTGAGTTAGGAGTCGTTCCTGAGAATCTGAACCATGCCTTGGTTCAACCTCTGATCTATCAAATTTTAGACTCATTTCTAATCTACCATTCTTAACAACATTTTTAGATAAAGTAGTTTTGTATCAGCTCCAGTGTTTCTTGGCCAATTACAAATTATTTTATATATTTCTATCAGGCTATAGAAAATTTCACTCCACTGAAACGGCTCTTTTAAAAGTGCTGAATGACATCTTTTTGACCACTGACTCTGGAGATTTGGTAGCATTGGTACTCCTAGACTTAAGTGCTGCTTTTGACACGGTGGACCATAATGTTCTGCTATCCCGTTTAGAACAGATACAGTGGGGAGAACAAGTATTTGATACACTGCCGATTTTGCAGGTTTGCCCACTTACAAAGCATGTAGAAGTCTGTAATTTTTATCATAGGTACTCTTCAACTGTGAGTGACGGAATCTAAAACAAAAATCCAGAAAATCACATTGTATGATTTTTAAGTAATTAATTTGCATTTTATTGCATGACATAAGTATTTGATACATCAGAAAAGCAGAACTTAATATTTGGTACAGAAACCTTTGTTTGCAATTATAGAGATCATACGTTTCCTGTAGTTCTTGACCAGGTTTGCACACACTGCAGCAGGGATTTTGGCCCACTCCTCCATACAGACCTTCTCCAGATCCTTCAGGTTTCGGGGCTGTCGCTGGGCAATACGGACTTTCAGCTCCCTCCAAAGATTTTCTATTGGGTTCAGGTCTGGAGACTGGCTAGGCCACTCCAGGACCTTGAGATGCTTCTTACGGAGCCACTCCTTAGTTGCCCTGGCTGTGTGTTTCGGGTCGTTGTCATGCTGGAAGACCCAGCCACGACCCATCTTCAATTCTCTTACTGAGGGAAGGAGGTTGTTGGCCAAGATCTTGCGATACATGCCCCCATCCATCCTCCCCTCAATACGGTGCAGTCGTCCTGTCCCCTTTGCAGAAAAGCATCTTCAAAGAATGATGTTTTCACCTCCATGCTTCACGGTTGGGATGGTGTTCTTGGGGTTGTACTCATCCTTCTTCCTCCAAACACGGCGAGTGCAGTTTAGACCAAAAAGCTCTATTTTTGTCTCATCAGACCACATGACCTTCTCCCATTCCTCCTCTGGATCATCCAGATGGTCACTGGCAAACTTCAGACGGGCCTGGACATGCGCTGGCTTGAGCAGGGGGACCTTGTGTGCGCTGCAGGATTTTAATCCATGACGGCGTAGTGTGTTACTAATGGTTTTCTTTGAGACTGTGGTCCCAGCTCTCTTCAGGTCATTGACCAGGTCCTGCCGTGTAGTTCTGGGCTGATCCCTCACCTTCCTCATGATCATTGATGCCCCACGAGGTAAGATCTTGCATGGTGCCCCAGACCGAGGGAGATTGACCGTCATCTTGAACTTCTTCCATTTTCTAATAATTGCGCCAACAGTTGTTGCCTTCTCACCAAGCTGCTTGCCTATTGTCCTGTAGCCCATCCCAGCCTTGTGCAGGTCTACAATTTTATCCCTGATGTCCTTACACAGCTCTCTGGTCTTGGCCATTGTGGAGAGGTTGGAGTCTGTTTGATTGAGTGTGTGGACAGGTGTCTTTTATACAGGTAACGAATTCAAACAGGTGCAGTTAATACAGGTAATGAGTGGAGAACAGGAGGGCTTCTTAAAGAAAAACTAACAGGTCTGTGAGAGCCGGAATTCTTACTGGTTGGTAGGTGATAAAATACTTATGTCATGCAATAAAATGCAAATTAATTATTTAAAAATCATACAATGTGATTTTCTGGATTTTTGTTTTAGATTCTGTCTCTCACAGTTGAAGTGTTCCTATGATCAAAATTACAGACCTCTACATGCTTTGTAAGTAGGAAAACCTGCAAAATCGGCAGTGTATCAAATACTTGTTCTCCCCACTGTAGTAGGCATCAAAGGTTCAGCCTTACACTGGTTTCAGTCTTACCTGACAAACAGGAGTTTTTCTGTTAATATTGGTAAATTTCGATTTTCTTCTGTACCGTTGACCTGTGGGATTCCTCAAGGCTCCACACTAGCTCCTATGTTATTTTCTCTATACTTCCTCCCTCTTGGTACTATCTTTGAAAAGTATGGCTTAAGTTACCATTGTTATGCAGACGACACACAAATATATTTACCCCTTAAACAAGAATGGACTAGAACAGGTGGCTGCTTGCCTGGTGGATGTGAAGGCATTGATGTCTCTGAATTTTCTAAGTTTGAATGAGAGTAAAACTGAGGTTATGCTGTTTACCACTTCTGACTTCCATTGTACAACAAATGTAAATCTTGGTGTTCTGGCACATTATGCTAAGACACATGGGCGTGGTGTTGGATAATGTACTAAAGCTGGATAGACAGATTAACCAAGTTGTGAAGTCAAGCTTTTACCAGTTGCGCACCCTGGTAAGAATTAAGCCTTTTCTTTAATTTACAAATTTTAAAAGAGTAATACATGGTTTTGTCACCACTAGGGTTGATTATTGTAATTCTCTTTATTTGGGGATTAGCCAATCTTCCATTAATTGCCTTCAGATGGTTCAGAATGCTGCTGCCAGAGCTTTGACAGGAGTTCGTAAACGGGAACATATAACTCCCGTCCTTCAGTCACTTTATGGCTACCTGTGTGTTATAGGATACATTTTAAAGTTCTTTTATTAGTTAAGTCGTTAAATGGCTTAGCACCGTCCTACCTTTCTGATCTGCTGACAGTCCATCAACCTGCAAGAGCACTTAGATCTGCCAATCTGAAGCTCTTAGTGGCTCCTAGATCGAGGCTTAAGACTAGAGGAGATTGAGCATTTTCCATAGCTGCTCCGAGACTTTGGAACAGTCTGCCTACTGAAATTAGAACTGCTCCTACTCTGCCCTTTTTTAAATCTAGGCTGTGTTTTCTAATCTCAGTTGTGTTTAATTGTGCTTTATAAATAAATTGAATTTGAATTTGAATTTGAACAGTTGAGCGTGGAATATTTAGTAATGAGGAAATTTCAGGAATGGACATATTGCACAGGTGGCAACCTATCACGGTACCACGCTTGAGTTCACTGAGCTCCTGAGAGCGACCCATTCTTTCACAAATGTTTGTAGAAGCGTCTGCATGCCTAGTGCTTGATTTATACACCTGTGGCCATGAAGTGATTGAACACCTGAATTCAGTGATTTGGAGGGGCGTCCCAATACTTTTGGCAATTAGTGTATGTGGGCATCTCTGCTGGTTGGTGATAACACAGCGCTCAATGGGATTCGCCTTCAATGCATCGACCCGTCCAAAAGCTCTTCAGGCCCATATGAGGACTACGCCACAGGAAGGTGAAAGCGTTTAAACTGGACGTAACACAGAGAAGCTGTACCAAATACCTAGTGAGCTGCCATTATTATGATGAAACAAAGAGTTGCTGCTCATGTTGGTCTACAAAACTAGGTTTCCAAAGATCATCCAATATCATCTAAGTTTTTTGCTACTGCATTCAAGTTGGACTTTTTTATTAAAGTGGACCGATTACGCCCTTGTTCAGTCTTGATGTTGTTTTTGGGCTCTACTAGAACAGGTTTTCATGCATTATTTCCCTCATATTCTCCATTGTTGCAGCTCCTCTCTTCCCAGTCTGTCAGTAACGCTCTGTTTAGTTCCTGTCTCTATGAAGCCCCTCTTTATGAAATTTAAAGTGGCCATTGTTAATGTTTTATTCTTTCTTAGGCTCCACAGTTGTCTACTCTTGTGTAAGGCTGCCCTTGTGTAATGTCTTTTCATTGTTATCTGCACATCATGGACACACCTCGACAAAATGAGAACTAGGGTTGTACACACTTATACACTCGCACACAAACGGGAACTCAAGACACACACATACATCTGACCATCTCTTACTTGTTATTATGTTTATTAATATGCCATATATGAGCTTTGAGTGCTGTGATTGGATGGCCTGGACTTCATTGATCAGCTTAATCTTGTGTATAAATATGAGGCTTCTTCCTTAATAAACTTGAGAGTGTTATGGTACTACACGGTCTCTGTGTCTGCCTGATCATTCTCACATCACAGGGGTTGAGCCGCCGTTTCCAATTGATGACTGACGGTGATGCCTCCGATCTTTCGAATATTCAGATCTAATATGACTTGTCATCTAATATGACTTCTGACCTGTAAGGTTGCCAGAATAATAATCATACACTGTTTGTTAATTGGCCAGAGGAGAACTGGCACCCCGACTGAGCCTGGTTTCTCCCAAGGTTTATTTTTCTCCATTCTGGCCCTGATGGAGTTTTGGTTCCTTGCCACTGTCGCCTTTGGCTTGGCTTGCTCAGTTGTGTTAACTATATCAACTAAATTACTGATCTGCCCACATTGTCGCTATATGATAATTGAACTGAGCTAGATGACTGACCAGTTTTCTCCAAAGCGGCTGTACAGCCGAATCAAAATCATCTGTTGCATTATTTTCCTGTTTAACACTGTGAAGCTGCTTTGAAACAATTGGCATTGTAAAAAGTGCTATATAAATAAAGGTGACTTGACTTGACTGATCGCTTTGAGGCTGCAGATAATCTGAAAATTCATCTATCAATCAAGTCAGTGCTGTAGCAATGCATCACTTCTTTTCAGTTGCGTTTTCACTGCTAGCCATTATTGGGCAGCATGTGAGCGTTCAGACCACAGAGAGACGTTCTGAGAGGAGCTCAACCAGAGAATACAGATCATTGCTGACTGTGCCGAACGGAGGGACCTGGGGATCCTGGAGGAGTAGGAGCATGTGTCCAAGTGGAACATATGCCGTAGGGTTTAGTCTGAGGGTAAGTTGGGCATTTACTCTATTTTGCTAATATGGGGGTGTTTTAGTGCTTCAAAGGTTCAAAACTGAGGAGTTGCTGTTAGTTATTTAATTATCTCCAGGAAACCACACCTGATTTTTAAAGTGTCTGTGTAATACTAAAGAGCATGAAGATAAATGTTATTATGGGTTGGGTTAGAGTTAACTCTCTTTCGAATGGAAGATTGTCTCAGTGTTGTTGTTGTTGTTTTAAGGTGGAAAAACCTATTGATGGTGATGATACAGCGCTCAATGGGATTCGTCTTTACTGTGGCGATCGGTCCAAAGGAGTGTTATCCTCACATAACTTCACCTCAATTGAGTCCGCCATAGGACAGTAATGGACTCTCATTATTATCTATTCTTGCATTAAGTGTTTAAGCTAGAGAAGTAAATTGAGGGTTTTCTTGAAAATAATAACTGATTTGATTGAGAAACCTCTTTGTGTCTTTTCTTCAGATGGGGTCAGTGGACAGATATCAGATATTGTCCTTCTGGATATTTGACAGCTTTCAGGCTGAGAGTCGAATCTCCCCAAGGAAATGAAGATGACACGGCCGCAAACAACATCAGGTGAGTGTGTGGTGCTATAAGTCATCCTAGTTTTATTTTGCTATTTAAAGACTCAGTTTTCCACCATCAGCTGTTCAGTTACAGTTTACAATCGCTAGGACACATTTCTCAATACTTGGGTCACTATCAAAACTCTTCACACAGGGATCACAACAGAAATCTGTGAGGGCTAAACTGTGGATCATTTATCATTTATCATAATGCATTTTGTGCCAATTTACATGAGTTCTTTTCTCACTTAGACACAAACACCACCAAAACTTTATGAACTATACAGGGTAATTTGCATGTTTACTCTTAACAAACTGTTACACTTAAGTTCAAAACCTAACAAAACACAAAAATTAATAAGACATAAATTTGAAATTTCAAAGAAACTAGATGAACACCTACACAAGTGTTAGTCTTTCAATTACCATCCATTCAAAAGAGGAAAACTTAGGAATAATTGTGTACTGTAATGTAAACATGGGTCATGTGACATAAACTGCAGTAAACACTAGAGAGTGTTATTCTGGTTTTGTAAATACATTTTACAAAAGAAATGATTGTATAATGCTCCTGATGTTAGCGTTTTTAGGTCTGTGTTTTATGAGTGGTAAAGTGTGTTTGTTGGTCAAACCTTTGCTAGTGATCTGGAAGAATGAGTTGATTTGAGACACGAATGAAGTGTTTTGGTAGTTTTAGTGCCTTCTGAACGTGAAATTAAGTGTTGTGCCAAGATGAAAGTGTGTTAGAAGAACTGTGTGAAGAGTTTTGAAAAAGTGACTTAAGTATTGAGAAATGTGTCCTAGCGATTGTAAAAAACTGTAATATCAGACTCAGTCGTGCTGCTGCTCGTGGTTGTGATTAGGCGGCAGGCGATCACGTGACTGACATTCTATCCAACAGCACAATTGCATCATAATATTGTCACATCTGAATTTTTTCCAGGTTCAGATGCAGTGAAAGTTTTTTGCTGGAGGGTGACGGCACATCGTGGGGTGAGTGGGGCGAGTGGAGCCAAACGTGTCTGGGAAGAGGAATCTGCGGCATCAGGACACGGATAGAAGAGCAACAGGGAAAAGGAGATGACACCGCTCTCAATGACGTTTGGATGTACTGCTGTGATTAAGGTGATGTGAATCTCAATCAAACACTCGGACTGACACATACTGCAGATCAACTAAATCTGTGTTTTCTTTCAGGTGTATGAGGACGACAACAAGAAGATCAAATGGATTGTAGTAATTGATCATCATACTATAAGCTAACATGAACCATGTCATACAACAGTAAATCTAATGCACAGTCAGCCGGTCATTATCACAAAACAAAGCCTAACTGGACGATCAGGTCATTTACTGTACATCCCGCCTATTATTAGAGTAAAGACTCCTGAACTTCTGCTGTCAGTCAAAACTGGTGCCAAATATGAGCATTAAAGACTTTCTAAACAGAACCTTGTAGTTTCATTCTTTTGCTTTACATCAGATCGCTCATTACATTAGTGATGGTTCACTCTAAAGTGACTTTTAATTATTAATGTAAATATCTTGCATTATCTGGGAATGACCAGTATCTGTACTCTACAGGAACACATCAGTAAACTCAAGTGTAAATTTGTTTATTTAGCTAAAATGGCAGGATGCAAATTCAGAAAATTTTTTCCTCTTTTTACAGATTTTCTCAATCGCTTTGACACATTTCTCCAAACTCAGGTCACTGTTCTCAAAACAGTTAACACAGTAATCTGAACACTTTGTAATTGTCCTAAACGGGTTGTAATAGCTGATCTCAATTACAAAAACTATAAAAGAGGAAAAGAAAAACAACAAAGAAGAATGGGAAAAGGAAAACAATGGAAGAGGGGATGGAATAGATGAGGGGAAAGGAATCGATGGCATAGGAAGAAGAGTTGAGGAAAAATACTTGATGAATTGGGTAAACGTACCTATTAAGCTCAAGTACCCATTAAGCACACTTCTATCTTTGAGCTCAGATTATAAAAAGATTTTTTTTTTTTATCATCCTACTTGATGTCTTAACCAAATGATGTGTTTGTTACTATATACCTCCTGTAATGTCAAGCTAATCAGACCATTGCACACTGAGTTATGGGTATTCATGTGTTCACACTGTCTGGCGGCCATTTTGAAAGCTGTCTGAAAACTTTCACCAGAAGATTTTTTAGATGTTTAAGCCTTTATTTTCGATAAGTATAACTTCTTACTGCAAAATTAAGAGATTAATATTTAGACTTTTGCATATTATAACCTGGAACCTGGATGTGGGAAATAATTACAGTTAGATCCAAAAGATAGTTTTAGCAACATAGCGCAGATGCTACAGAACATTGTTAGCTTACTAGCTGTATAAGATGTGTGTTACACTAATATATTACTTCACAGGCATTATTAGCTTGTACTTTTAAATCCATTATATTATAAATTTACAGTTTATTGATGTTCTGTGGTTTTACACTGCTGTAATTTTTAAAGATTTCATATTATTGTAAGGTGAGCTTAAAGGGTGCACTACTATGAAAAAAAAAAAAAAAAAATCACAGCTTCAGTGTGATATAAATAAGAAAAAGTATAATTTCATAGATATTTTCTATAATAGCTGTTCATATTAAAAATACAGTGGGGAGAAGTATTTGATACACTGCCGATTTTGCAGGTTTTCCTACTTACAAAGCATGTAGAGGTCTGTAATTTTTATCATAGGTACACTTCAACTGTGAGAGACGAAATCTAAATCCAGAAAATCACATTTGCATTTTATTGCATGACATAAGTATTTGATCACCTACCAACCAGTAAGAATTCCGGCTCTCACAGACCTGTTAGTTTTTCTTTAAGAAGCCCTCCTGTTCTCCACTCATTACCTGTATTAACTGCACCTGTTTGAACTTGTTACCTGTATAAAAGACACCTGTCCACACACTCAATCAAACAGACTCCAACCTCTACCTTCACAATGGCCAAGACCAGAGAGCTGTGTAAGGACATCAGGGATAAAACTGCAGCACACGCAAGGTCCCCCTGCTCAAGCCAGCGCATGTCCAGGCCCGTCTGAAGTTTGCCAATGACCATCTGGATGATCCAGAGGAGGAATGGGAGAAGGTCATGTGGTCTGATGAGACAAAAATAGAGCTTTTTGGTCTAAACTCCACTCGCCGTGTTTGGAGGAAGAAGGAGGATGAGAACAACCCCAAGAACACCATCCCAACTGTGAAGCATGGAGGTGGAAACATCATTCTTTGGGGATGCTTTTCTGCAAAGGGGACAGGACGACTGCACCGTATTGAGGGGAGAAGGATGGGCCCATGTATCGCAAGATCTTGGCCAACAACCTCCTTCCCTCAGTAAGAGCATTGAAGATGGGTCGTGGCTGGGTCTTCCAGCATGACAACGACCCGAAACACACAGCCAGGGCAACTAAGGAGTGGCTCCGTAAGAAGCATCTCAAGGTCCTGGAGTGGCCTAGCCAGTCTCCAGACCTGAACCCACTAGAAAATCTTTGGAGGGAGCTGAAAGTCCGTATTGCCCAGCGACAGCCCCGAAACCTGAAGGATCTGGAGAAGGTCTGTATGGAGGAGTGGGCCAAAATCCCTGCTGCAGTGTTTGCAAACCTGGTCAAGAACTACAGGAAACGTATGATCTCTGTAATTGCAAACAAAGGTTTCTGTACCAAATATTAAGTTCTGCTTTTCTGATGTATCAAATACTTATGTCATGCAATAAAATGCAAATTAATTACTTAAAAATCATACAATGTGATTTTCTGGATTTTTGTTTTAGATTCCGTCTCTCACAGTTGAAGAGTACCTATGATAAAAATTACAGACCTCTACATGCTTTGTAAGTGGGCAAACCTGCAAAATCGGCAGTGTATCAAATACTGGTTCTCCCCACTGTATTTATGAACTTAATACATGACCTAGATTTATTTAGCAAAATTGTCCTTCTAAATTTTAAATTAATTAAAAAAAGGTTTGCTGTTCCAATTAAGCTCAGTGTGCTCCCTTTAAGCTCATCCACACTGAACGTCTATGTAAATACTTAATAAACAGACTTTAAATATTAACTGATGGTTGTCACTTCAAGTTAATCTTTATAAAATTATTCTTTAAAAATGTTGTTTAAAATAAATAAGAATCCCCCCCCCCCCATTTAAGCACAGCCAGACTTTTTGCATTTAATGATGTACATCTTATTCTTAAAAGTCGATCTGCTAAAATCAACTTTCTTATCAAAAGTAACAAACCTCAAAAATCTCACTTATCATATATTTGTGTGTAAAATTTTGTATTTATTGATACAGACTTAACTACAGTCTGACAATAATGTACTGTATATAAAGCATTTATTAAAAAAAAAATATATATATATATAAAAAAAAAAGCAGTTGTTTTCAGTCAACATGGTAAGAAAGAAGATTAAACCTGAACAGGATGCAAAAGAACACATTGTCAGGCAAAGACAAAGCCTTCATCGAGGGACGACAAATCAACACATTAAAAGGTAAATTGTGCATCACAAGGCACTTTGACTATGTTCAGACTGCAGGCAAATCAGAAAGTAAGTGGGCATTCACATATAAGACAATGAGAAGTACACCGTATTGCTGGCAGTCTGAACGTGATCTTTCACATTCCCACATTTTACCCTTTCAGCCGCTAATACTTAAAATGATGTAGATAATAGTGTAACCAAATTAAACTAGTATATCACAGTGAAAGCCGATGCTTGAATTATTTTCACTTACTGCACTTCATATTACATTACACAGTTTTACAGGATTTAACTCTTTAAAAGGATAAGTTAGTTAGCTGTGTAACCAATAGGTGCACTTGGGTTCATGTTGTTCTATTATTATTATTTTGCCCTTTTGGGGAGAGGTGTGTTTGCACTTGAGCACATTGAACCATCCACCTTTGTTGTTGAATACCGTGGGATTCTCTCTCAAAGTAAACATGTTAAAGATGTTCAAGGCAACTACTTAACCTAAGGGTTAGTTTATTTTTTACCCATAAGTGGATCATCTCACCTGTTAAATTCTTAGGAAGGGATGTTTCAGTGTATGTCTATGTTTTAAATTTCTTACTGCACTATTTCTAGATGCATCAAAAGAGGACGGTTCACTTGGACGACTGGTGAATGATGATCACAGAAATCCAAATTGCAAAGTCAAGACAATCATTGTTGATGGAAGGCCATACTTGTGCCTTTATAAAACATATCTTTCCAGATGAGGAGCACTGTTAGTTTTATTGTAATTTTATTGTTTTTTGCGGTAACTTACTGGTAGCACTATTGCCAGTAAGTTACTGTAACTGCCCCTTTACAGTTGCTTACCTGTAAATGTGTTTTACAGTATGATGCCCTTACCGCAATTTCATTTTACAGTATGATACCCTTACCGCAGTTTAATTTTACAGTAAAATACCCTTACCAGTTTCATTTTACAGTAAAATACCCTTACCGCAGTTTCATTTTACAGTAAATTACCCTAACCGCAGTTTCATTTTACAGTATGATACCCTTACCAGTTTCATTTTACAGTAAAATACCCTTACCGCAGTTTCATTTTACAATAAATTACCCTTACCGCAGTTTCATTTTACAGTATGATACCCTTACCAGTTTCATTTTACAGTAAAATACCCTTACCGCAGTTTCATTTTACAATAAATTACCCTTACCGCAGTTTCATTTTACAGTATGATACCCTTACCAGTTTCATTTTACAGTCAAATACCCTTACCGCAGTTTCATTTTACAGTATGATACCCTTACCAGTTTCATTTTACAGTAACTTACTGGTAGCACTATTGCCAGTAACTTACTGTAATTGCCCCTTTACAGTTGCTTACCTGTAAATGTTTTTTACAGTATGATGCCCTTACCGCAATTTCATTTTACAGTATGATACCCTTACCGCAGTTTCATTTTACAGTAAAATACCCTTACCAGTTTCATTTTACAGTATGATACCCTTACCAGTTTCATTTTACAGTAAAATACCCTTACCGCAGTTTCATTTTACAGTATGATACCCTTACCAGTTTCATTTTACAGTAAAATACCCTTACCGCAGTTTCATTTTACAGTAAAATACCCTTACCAGTTTCATTTTACAGTATGATACCCTTACCAGTTTCATTTTACAGTAAAATACCCTTACCGCAGTTTCATTTTACAGTATGATACCCTTACCAGTTTCATTTTACAGTAACTTACTGGTAGCACTATTGCCAGTAACTTACTGTAACTGCCCCTTTACAGTTGCTTACCTGTAAATGTTTTTTACAGTATGATGCCCTTACCGCAATTTCATTTTACAGTATGATACCCTTACCGCAGTTTCATTTTACAGTAAAATACCCTTACCAGTTTCATTTTACAGTAAAATACCCTTACCGCAGTTTCATTTTACAGTAAATTACCCTTACCGCAGTTTCATTTTACAGTATGGTACCCTTACCGCAGTTTCATTTTACAGTAAATTACCCTTACCGCAGTTTCATTTTACAGTATGATACCCTTACCGCAGTTTCATTTTACAGTAAAATACCCTTACTGCAACTTATTTTTACAGTATAATAATTTTACAGTAATTTTACTGTAATTTTTTACTTTTTATTTTACAAAATCTTTATTTTGAATATTTTACATGAATGCTATAGACAGCTGAAACAATACAATAATAAAACAAAACAGAACAATAATATTAACAGTGGGTAATGCAAATAGAACAAGTCAGTCAACACTGTTAAATGACTATGATCTACTTAGTCCCTTTTTTTTGTCTTTGGTGTGGCCTCGGTTCGCACTTGGCCAACTCTGGTGCAACATCCAACCAAAAAAAACACAATCTCAACAATAATTCAACCTAAAATAAACGGTAATCGTGCATCCCTGTAAGGGAAAACACAATCCATTACCGAAAAGAAATATTTACAATACAAAGGAAGTGTCACATACCCAAAACATTTAAAAGAAATAAAGCATTCAGAATAAACATTAAAATCATTAAAACATTTAAAACTCCTTTTTTAAACCATTTATGTTTTAAATAAAAATAAAAATAAAACCTCTACCATCCGTTATTTTGGTTTATGACACTCAGGCAACCATTCAGCCATAATACTAAAAAACAAACAAAATAACATCATCAATAAAACACGTGTTAAATACACATGGCCACGCGATCATCGGATAATAAAACTACTACCTCCTAAACGATGCATCATGTGTTCAACACTCAATGTTCCACCAATATTTGACATGTCTATTGACAGGTCTATTGCCACCATGCAACGCGTAAACCTGCTGCGACTTCCATTTCAATGAACAGGAAGACGTACGACAAACAGAAGGGCAACCCATTATTTATCACATCACTACATGTAAGTTACAATAACTTCACAAAACGCACTAATCTAGCGTCACAATGCCATACCTTAGATCTGCCGCGACTCCCATTCACGAATCGTCAGCGGAAAAACAAAGGGCGGAAATGGACGAACAAGTCTCATCACTTCCTTTTATAGAACTGAGGATGATGGGATTTGTAGTTCCTGAAACACGCCCCATTACACATACTTGCATGCTTAGATTTTAGTTCAAGTTTTAGTTCTAGTCCAGCTTTGTCCGTTTCTCCGTCTATTCCTCAGTCTCTCTGTTTTCTGGTCACTGGTTGTATATGATCTGCATATAAAATAATGTATACATATTTGATTGCAATGAATCATTTTTAATTTGTCATGTTATGCAGTGGCATAATGTTAGTCAAAATATATACTTACAAAGCCAAAGATACTCAGTGCTGTGGCTTTTTGGAGTGTAGTTAGCTCCTGTTGACACAGACAAAAGAGAAAAAAAAAGAAAAACAATTTTCATCAATGATTATTGACTAATGACTAAATGTTATGAACATGATAAATCACGGATACAGGATGACTGCTAGTGTGAATCCTTCCTCATCAGGGAAAGAGAAAGTGAGCGAGCGCATGTTTCTTAATTGTTTACTTCTCTTTGACACAGGCAATTTTAAGTGTAGGATGGTTGGGCATCATACTAGACTGGTTTACGTGGACTGTTGTCTTAAAGACGTTGTTGTGACATCTCAAATTGAAGTAAAATGTACCTCGCTCTGTTCATTTATTTTCATCAATTGTGTGTTGGGGGATCAGGGTCGGCGTCACGAGGGTTCCTAGCCCGGCCACCTAGGTCACTGTGCCCCCTCACCTCTGATCAACACACCACCCTGCCTCAAAACGCGATTTCAGCTTGAGATTTCTTTGATTTTTTGCGATACGGCGCAGTTTCTTGGAAGTAATGGAGAATGGGGAAACGAAAGGAAAGGTGCTCTACCTTGAGAGACTATAAATAACACCGCCAAACAGCGTTATTTAGAGAAACTGCTTATTATTTATGAGAATGCTGTAGCGTTGTCGCGTCGGGTATATGATGGTGTTGGGCAAGTTACTGAAAATTAGTAGGCTAATTAGTTAGTTACTAGTTACTTCTTTTAAAAAAAATAATTTAATTACTTTACCAATTACTGTATAGTAATTAGTTACTACTTTTAAGTTGCTTTTATGCCTGCTTTTTAAATGTAAATATGAACAGTAGGCTACTAAACAGTCAAACACAATAAACATAATTTTTCATTCAACATTTCAGGTGAAACTGGAGTGTAAATGCATCTGGTTGTTTAAACCACATATGTAAATTTTACTCCTGTCAAATTGTTAAAAAATAAACACGTGAGTGCGTGTTATAGGCTGTATATGAAATGTTGTCGTCAGATATGACTGCGCTACTGCAACACGCATCGCCGCAAATGAGTAAAGCAAGCCAACACGCAAACTGCCGCAAGTGAACTAAGTCTCAGATGCTCAAAAACACAATCATCTTCATTAAAACCAGTGTTGGGAGTAACGCACTACAAAGTAACGCGTTACTGTAATTCCACTACTTTTAGCGCACATGTAACTAAATTTTTTTATCAAGTAATGCTATTACAATTACTGAAATTTAAATGAGTTTGTTACCGCGTTACTCTCTTTTGTGAAAAATGAACGCTTGCAGACAAGATATTGTCTTTTTTAAATGTAAATATGAACAGTACTGAACAGTCAAACACAATAAACATAATTTTTATACCTATTTATTGTAATCAACAGGGCAACAGGCCTTCAAATCAAGCAGTAGTACAGTAAAAGTAACTTAAAAGTTACTTTCCCTAGTAACTAATTACTTTTGATATACAGAAATTGGTAAAGTAATTCAATTACTTTTAAAATAAGTAACTAGTAACTGTAACTACTAATTTTCAGTGACTTGCCCAACACTGATTAAAACTAATGAGACTAAATGATCTTACTAATGCGAAGCTCACTCTCTCATATTGCGGTCTTTGATCTTAAAAATGAGCTGATGAATAAAATGCAGTTCACATCTCTTGCTTTCGTTGACGTGAACTCCGTGAAATGTGCATATAGCGCGGGAATTGAAGATCAGATTTGTATTCATTTTGCAGAGAGGTGTAAGGTAAGACAACCTGGGGTGCGTTTCCCATACATCGACGTTACTCACTGCTGAACTACGATAGTACGATGCATCGCTGAAGAAATCAACTAGCTAGTCACAACTGTTTCCCGAAACCGTGTTGTCGCAAATCTGTCGTTCAACCGCGTTGGTTAATGAGGTCACGCATGTGGTGGAGTAATAACTGCTTTTAATGAATTCGTTTGAGATCAAATTCATGCTAGATTTTTTTGCTATAAATTACAGACATGGCATCTGAGGAGTAATTCTTATTTTTCTCAGTTATTTTGCATTATTTCCAGATTCAATCACAGGCTTGTTTTTACGTACTTGAGCACGTACGCACATGCGCACTCTTCAAAAACGGTGCTTTAAATCTCTTGACAAACTAAAAGACATAAATTACATTTGTATGTATTCGAAATAAAAGATATAGACTGTACTAAATGTCAGCTTGCTTATTTTGCTCGAGGTAAGGATTTATTAATTCCACATGTCATGCAAACAAGAAACTATGCTTCTAACCACAGGTCGAGATCTGTCGTTCCAACCACTCAACGTTGCGACGCTGTTTGCGAATGTTCGTTGAAACTATGGTTTTGGGAAACACCGACTCAGGCCCGGACTGGCCATCGGGAGCACCGAGTTAATTCCCGGTGGCCTGGCAACTGATTTGGCCCGCTGCCCTCTTTCTTCTTCTTCTTTTTTATTTTAATTATATATTATTGCCTTTTTGATTATATATAATTGCCCCATTGTACAATAAATCATGAAATGGTGACCGGCTCGTTTAACTGTTGATAACGACGAAACTTGCAACCATAGTTGGCTAACGCGATGCTTTTGGGAAACGCACCCCTGCATGTTTTTTGTTTTTTTGTTTGTTTTTTTTTAGATTGTGTAGCCCGTTTCGTTTGCGAGCGCCTGCGATCAGCCTAACCTCAACCTATCAAAAATGCCTTTTTACTGTGGTGGTGGTGGTGGTGATAGTAAACGTTTAAACTAACATTGTGATGCTTTAATTTAACAAACAAAAAAATGCTCCAAACATTTTTCTAAATTAACTTAATAAAGAAACTAAACGAAATAGAACTATTTTGACATTAAAAACAAAACTGAACTATTTTAATGGCTGCAACAATGTGTAATAGGGAGGATAAAAAAAAAAACTCGGACAGAATTTTAATAAGCTGTGGATTTGAGCTTCTTGTCTGCAAGCGTTCATTTTTCACAAAAGAGAGTAACGCGAATAACGAACTCATTTAAATTTCAGTAATTGTAATTGCGCGCATTACTCCTAACACTGGTGATGGCATCGACCCTGTGCGGGATGGGCATGACACTGACCTGAAATGTAAGGACAGTTCTCCACTATGAGGACCGTCATGTTAGGGTTAGGGTTTGAGGAAAAGATGTTGATTTGGGTATGTGTCAGCTTCTTTATTGTGGATAAGCTGTAGACTCAATATGCACACTTTTCAGTCTGGATATGCTTTCAATGCAGCAATAACTGCAGTAACTTTCAGTCAAAGAGAAGTAAACCGTTAAGGCCCATTCACACCACACTTTGGAATGAAGTTTGTGCTATGTTCAACATATGAAGTTTTATGTTTTATGAAGTTTTATGAAGATTTAATAAATCCTTTTTGTTATAGTGCCACCATGAAGTTCACAGTGCTGTTATCTCCTGTTTGGTTTCTTGTGAAGATTGCAGTGGACCTGTGACAAGTCGAAAATGGCTTGGCCTTACATGCAAATGTCAGTATCTACATCCTCAACTCTTCTTCCTATACCATCGATTCCTTTCCCCTCATCTATTCCATCCCCTCTCAATATTACCCTCCCTCCATCCTCTCCACACCTCTCAGTCTTACGCCTCTTCCTTTTACTATTCTTCTTTTTTGTTGTTTTTCTTTTCCTCTTTTATAGTTTTTGTAATTGAGATAGCTGTGTAAACAATTAGGAAATGTGCATTTCCTATGTTGTGTGTATTACTAACTCATTTGGGGCTAATCGAGAACATTCCAAGTGCAACTGAGAATTTAACAAATAACAGAGTTTTGTTTGTTGTGTTTGGATAAATGGCGCACAAATGTAAAACCAGTAAAAAGAGCTGCAATTGTTTTTTCCTGATATACTAAAGTTTTGGTTTGATGATGCATGTGATTTGTAACTGGCATGAAATCAAGGAATATTTACAACCCGTTTAGGACAATTACAAAGTGTTCAGATTACTGTGTTAACTGTTTTGAGAACAGTGACCTGAGTTTGGAGAAATGTGTCAAAGCGATTGAGAAAATCTGTAAAAAGAGGAACATTTTTTCCGAATTTGCATCCTGCCATTTTAGCTAAATAAACAAATTTACACTTGAGTTTACTGATGTGTTCCTGTAGAGTACAGATACTGGTCATTCCCAGATAATGCAAGATATTTACATTAATAATTAAAAGTCACTTTAGAGTGAACCATCACTAATGTAATGAGCGATCTGATGTAAAGCAAAAGAATGAAACTACAAGGTTCTGTTTAGAAAGTCTTTAATGCTCATATTTGGCACCAGTTTTGACTGACAGCAGAAGTTCAGGAGTCTTTACTCTAATAATAGGCGGGATGTACAGTAAATGACCTGATCGTCCAGTTAGGCTTTGTTTTGTGATAATGACCGGCTGACTGTGCATTAGATTTACTGTTGTATGGCATGGTTCATGTTAGCTTATAGTATGATGATCAATTACTACAATCCATTTGATCTTCTTGTTGTCGTCCTCATACACCTGAAAGAAAACACAGATTTAGTTGATCTGCAGTATGTGTCAGTCCGAGTGTTTGATTGAGATTCACATCACCTTGATCACAGCAGTACATCCGAACGTCATTGAGAGCGGTGTCATCTCCTTTTCCCTGTTGCTCTTCTATCCGTGTCCTGATGCCGCAGATTCCTCTTCCCAGACACGTTTGGCTCCACTCGCCCCACTCACCCCAGGATGTGCCGTCACCCTCCAGCAAAAAACTTTCACTGCATCTGAACCTGGAAAAAATTCAGATGTGACAATATTATGATGCAATTGTGCTGTTGGATAGAATGTCAGTCACGTGATCGCCTGCCGCCTAATCACAACCACGAGCAGCAGCACGACTGAGTCTGATATTACAGTTTTTTACAATCGCTAGGACACATTTCTCAATACTTAAGTCACTTTTTCAAAACTCTTCACACAGTTCTTCTAACACACTTTCATCTTGGCACAACACTTAATTTCACATTCAGAAGGCACTAAAACTACCAAAACACTTCATTCATGTCTCAAATCAACTCATTCTTCCAGATCACTAGCAAAGGTTTGACCAACAAACACACTTTACCACTCATAAAACACAGACCTAAAAACACTAACATCAGGAGCATTATACAATCATTTCTTTTGTAAAATGTATTTACAAAACCAGAATAACACTCTCTAGTGTTTACTGCAGTTTATGTCACATGACCCATGTTTACATTACAGTACACAATTATTCCTAAGTTTTCCTCTTTTGAATGGATGGTAATTGAAAGACTAACACTTGTGTAGGTGTTCATCTAGTTTCTTTGAAATTTCAAATTTATGTCTTATTAATTTTTGTGTTTTGTTAGGTTTTGAACTTAAGTGTAACAGTTTGTTAAGAGTAAACGTGCAAATTACCCTGTATAGTTCATAAAGTTTTGGTGGTGTTTGTGTCTAAGTGAGAAAAGAACTCATGTAAATTGGCACAAAATGCATTATGATAAATGATAAATGATCCACAGTTTAGCCCTCACAGATTTCTGTTGTGATCCCTGTGTGAAGAGTTTTGATAGTGACCCAAGTATTGAGAAATGTGTCCTAGCGATTGTAAACTGTAACTGAACAGCTGATGGTGGAAAACTGAGTCTTTAAATAGCAAAATAAAACTAGGATGACTTATAGCACCACACACTCACCTGATGTTGTTTGCGGTCGTGTCATCTCCTTTTCCTTGGGGAGATTCGACTCTCAGCCTGAAAGCTGTCAAATATCCAGAAGGACAATATCTGATATCTGTCCACTCACCCCAGCTGAAGAAAAGACACAAAGAGGTTTCTCAATCAAATCAGTTATTATTTTCAAGAAAATCCTCAATTTACTTCTCTAGCTTAAACACTTAATGCAAGAATAGATAATAATGAGAGTCCATTACTGTCCTATGGCGGACTCAACTGAGGTGTAGTCGTGTGAGGATAACACTCCTTTGGACCGATCGCCACAGTAAAGACGAATCCCATTGAGCGCTGTATCATCACCATCAATAGGTTTTTCCACCTTAAAACAACAACAACAACACTGAGACAATCTTCCATTTGAAAGAGAGTTAACTCTAACCCAACCCATAATAACATTTATCTTCATGCTCTTTAGTATTACACAGACACTTTAAAAATCAGGTGTGGTTTCCTGGAGATAATTAAATAACTAACAGCAACTCCTCAGTTTTGAACCTTTGAAGCACTAAAACACCCCCATATTAGCAAAATAGAGTAAATGCCCAACTTACCCTCAGACTAAACCCTACGGCATACGCTCCACTTGGACACATGCTCCTACTCCTCCAGGATCCCCAGGTCCCTCCGTTCGGCACAGTCAGCAATGATCTGTATTCTCTGGTTGAGCTCCTCTCAGAACGTCTCTCTGTGGTCTGACGCTCACATGCTGCCCAATAATGGCTAGCAGTGAAAACGCAACTGAAAAGAAGTGATGCATTGCTACAGCACTGACTTGATTGATAGATGAATTTTCAGATTGTGGGAATGATCAGGCAGACACAGAGACAGTGTAGTACCATAACACTCAAGTGAAGCCTCATATTTACACACAGTATTAAGATGAATCATCCATGATGGCCATCCAATCATAATACTCAAAGATCAACCCCTACCATATATGGCATTTTCATTTGTTTTGTCTTTGTTTAATGGTGTGTACTTTGATCTTAACATCTTTGACCTTATTATTTATTATTCTCAGATTAGGTGAAGTAAATCGGGTCTGGGGGGTTGGATTATCCTGGTTACACTCCCAGAAAGTTCAGAGATCACCATGATGTGGCGTTCTTTAAAGGGTTGGGGGATGTTGTTTGGCAGACCTTAAGGGAACATTCAGGACGTTCTGGGAATATTTATGGGACTATTACTATAGGATGTTCCCTCTACACTACATTTCCATAACGTTTACACCAACCTAGAATATAATTTTTTGGTCCTTCCATCACATTTACTGAATGTTTTCAGAACATGTGTGTGTGAATCAATGTACACTGGGCTGGTTTGCAAATGAGGGTCAGTAAAACACAGGATTTGCACAAAAGTTGCTTCTCAAAGATGGATCAATACCAACTGTTTGTCCAACTTCATATTGAAATCATATGAAATTGAAAATACCATTACCTCCTAGATTAAGAAGAGCTCTCTTGACCACACGAACAGCAGCTTCAGCCGCCCCATTCCTATGGGGTGAGTTTGCTGGATGAAACTTCCAAGACCACTCGGTTCCATGTTTCCTGGCTTCCTCTTCAAGTTCTGTTTTCTCTACTCTCTCCATAAACTCATAAAGATCTTTCAGGGCTGACTGTGCTCCCAAAAAGTTTAAACCTAGATCTGACCACACTTTCTTGGGATGTCCTCTCAAAGCTGTAAGACAAGAAACCCTCAGTGGATTGATCGCTTACAACATCTGTGTGAACAGCCCTTGAAGCCATGCAACAAAACACAATCCCCCAGACTTTCAGTCGCACCCTTTTTTTCACTCCATCTTTCACTTCATAGGGACCGAATAGATCTACGGTTACAAATTCAAAGAGTGCAGCTGGTCCAATCCTTTCAGGTGGGAGATCACTCATAATCTGCTTGCACTTCTTTGCTCTTGCTTTCCTGCAGATGACACAACTTTCCACCACTCTTTTGGCCAATCTCCAACCTTTTACTACCCACGCAACTTTTCTCATCCTCAGAAGTGACCCGGCAATCTCCTCATGATTTGCATTATGCGCTTCATGAGCCAGTAGCAGTGATACTCGTGCTTCCATAGGTAATAATGGAATGGTGAATCTCTCTTTTCCAAAGGCTTCATATCTTCCTCTGCACACAAGAAGTCTGGTGTTATCGCGCTGGATGGCTCCCAGCACCATCTGACTATCCACAAGATGGAACCATTTCTCTACCTTGATCCGCCCATGTTTTTCGAAGTATTTCCTGACTGCACCACAGAATTCGGCCTCCTCCTCAACTTCTTCCTTTTGAAAAAAATTGACAGAAGTCATGATATACAACCTATATCCTCCTCTGCTAGGTATCCAATTCAAAGGGCTTTATTGTCCTCTTCCCCCAGCTGATTAGGAAGCAAGACTTCTCAGGACTCAGGCTTGACAACTCTTTGTTTGTTTTTTCAGACCCAGACCTCCCACTCTGACCAGACCATACCCATGCTTTCAATGAGAATCCACCAGCTTCCAGGATTTCCTCAAGGCCCTTCACTATCTCGACCAGTCTCTTCCGATTATTTTTAGATGTGATGATATCATCCACGTAGCTTGAGCAAAAGCTGCTAAACCAGCGGTCTCCCGCATTGCCAGCATTGTGCGATACATCCAGCCGGGCAATCTCCAATGTTAACACTGGTTATGGCGTACTCTGTTTCTTCCTCAGGTGTATCCCTCCAAAGAAATCTGTGGAGATGCATTTCTCGTTCTTCTAGCCATACAGAATTATACATCTTTCTGATGTCTTCCAACACTCCAAACACTGCCTTCCTGAACCGGAGTAGGACATAGAATTCAACACATCAGGTCCTTTCAGCAGGAGATCATTCATACTCAGCCCCTTGAATTTCTGGCTGCTATTCCACACAATACGCACAGGCTTGGTGACTGAATGTGGGTTTGGTGCAACTAGATGACTTACGTTCCAGACTTGACCTGTCCACTTGTCAAGCACTTTTTTTGTTAGCTTTACTGCGGCACTCGTAAAGATCTCCACTCTTGCATTCTTTACTCCTGCGCAGAAATACATCACGCCTGTATCACACATATATCTCTCCAGTCTTCATCTGTTATTTGTGAGTCAGACTCTTTCTCCCATTTTTGTTTAATGTATATTGATGAATGGTTCTTGGATGCTTGCATACTTCCATATAAATTTGAAACCGGCTTTCTGTTACCTTCTAATGTGTACGTATTTGAAAATATTGTAATTAAATTATAATGGGTGGGTGCGTGGGTGGGTGAGTGAGTGAGTGAGTGGGTGGGTGAGTGGGTGAGTGAGTGAGTGAGTGGGTGAGTGAGTGAGTGAGTGAGTGAGTGAGTGAGTGGGTGGGTGGGTGGGTGAGTGAGTGGGTGAGTGAGTGAGTGAGTGAGTGGGTGAGGTGAGTGGGTGGGTGAGTGAGTGAGTGAGTGAGTGAGTGAGTGAGTGGGTGGGTGGGTGGGTGGGTGAGTGAGTGGGTGGGTGGGTGGGTGGGTGAGTGAGTGGGTGAGTGAGTGAGTGAGTGAGTGAGTGAGTGGGTGAGGTGAGTGGGTGGGTGGGTGAGTGAGTGAGTGAGTGAGTGAGTGAGTGAGTGGGTGGGTGAGTGAGTGAGTGAGTGGGTGAGGTGAGTGAGTGAGTGAGTGAGTGAGTGGGTGGGTGAGTGAGTGAGTGAGTGAGTGAGTGAGTGAGTGGGTGGGTGGGTGAGTGAGTGAGTGAGTGGGTGAGGTAAGTGAGTGAGTGAGTGGGTGAGTGGGTGAGTGAGTGGGTGAGGTGAGTGACTGAGTGAGTGAGTGAGTGAGTGAGTGAGTGAGTGAGTGGGTGGGTGGGTGGGTGAGTGAGTGAGTGAGTGAATGGGTGGGTGGGTGGGTGAGTGAGTGAGTGAGTGGGTGAGGTGAGTGAGTGGGTGGGTGAGTGAATGAGTGAGTGAGTGAGTGAGTGGGTGGGTGGGTGAGTGAGTGAGTGAGTGAGTGAGTGAGTGAGTGGGTGAGGTGGGTGGGTGAGTGAGTGAGTGAGTGAGTGAGTGAGTGGGTGAGGTGAGTGAGTGAGTGAGTGGGTGGGTGAGTGAGTGAGTGAGTGAGTGAGTGGGTGAGGTGAGTGAGTGAATGAGTGGGTGGGTGAGTGAGTGAGTGAGTGGGTGGGTGAGTGAGTGAGTGAATAAATGGGTGGGTGAGTGAGTGAGTGAGTGGGTGAGTGCGTGAGTGGGTGGGTGAGTGAGTGAGTGAGTGGGTGGGTGAGTGAGTGAGTGAATAAGTGGGTGGGTGAGTGAGTGGGTGAGTGGGTGAGTGCGTGAGTGGGTGGGCGGGTGGGTGAGTGAGTGAGTGGGTGGGTGGGTGGGTGGGTGAGTGAGTGGGTGGGTGAGTGAGTGAGTGGGTGAGTGAGTGAGTGAGTGAGTGAGTGGGTGGGTGAGTGAATCAGTGGGTGGGTGGGTGGGTGAGTGAATGAGTGGGTGGGTGAGTGAGTGAGTGAGTGAGTGAGTGGGTGGGTGAGTGAGTGAGTGAATAAATGGGTGGGTGAGTGAGTGAGTGAGTGGGTGAGTGCGTGAGTGGGTGGGTGAGTGAGTGAGTGAGTGAGTGGGTGGGTGAGTGAGTGAGTGAATAAGTGGGTGGGTGAGTGAGTGGGTGAGTGCGTGGGTGGGTGGGTGAGTGAGTGAGTGGGTGAGTGAGTGGGTGAGTGAGTGCGTGAGTGGGTGAGTGAGTGAATGAGTGCGTGGGTGAGTGAGTGAGTGAGTGAGTGGGTGGGTGAGTGAGTGAGTGAGTGAGTGAGTGGGTGAGGTGAGTGAGTGAGTGAGTGAGTGGGTGGGTGGGTGAGTGAGTGGGTGGGTGAGTGAGTGAGTGAGTGAGTGAGTGAGTGGGTGAGGTGAGTGAGTGAGTGAGTGAGTGAGTGGGTGGGTGGGTGAGTGAGTGAGTGAGTGAGTGAGTTGAGTGAGTGAGTGAGTGGGTGAGGTGAGTGAGTGAGTGAGTGGGTGGGTGAGTGAGTGAGTGAGTGGGTGAGGTGAGTGAGTGAGTGGGTGAGTGGGTGAGTGGGTGAGTGAGTGAGGTGAGTGAGTGAGTGGGTGGGTGGGTGAGTGAGTGAGTGAGTGAGTGAGTGGGTGAGGTGAGTGAGTGAGTGGGTGGGTGGGTGAGTGAGTGAGTGAGTGAGTGAGTGGGTGGGTGAGTGAGTGAGTGAGTGGGTGAGGTGAGTGAGTGAGTGAGTGGGTGGGTGAGTGAGTGAGTGAGTGAGTGAGTGAGTGGGTGGGTGAGTGACTGAGTGAGTGAGTGGGTGAGGTGAGTGAGTGAGTGAGTGGGTGAGTGAGTGGGTGAGGTGAGTGAGTGAGTGAGTGAGTGA
>CM077183.1:1387945-1397945 GCA_039654105.1 Coreius guichenoti
ATATGTAAAATATTCTATCGCCCAGCTCTAAACCAGTGTTAATTTAGTGTCATTAATACAATATTAGTATTTATTAACATTTGAAGTCTTCACATTTTCGTTTATGTTGTGTATTTTAGTCAGTTTTTCTCTTAAAGGGTTAGTTCACCCAAAAATGAAAATTAGCCCATTATTTACTCTCCCTCAAGTCATCCTAGGTGTATATGACATTCTTGTTTCAGACAAATAAAATCAGAGTTATATTAAAAAAATCCTGGCTCTTCCAAGCTTTATAATGGCAGTGACTTGATGGGTCGTTTTTGAAGTTGAAGTTGACCCTTGAACCCTTGACGCATGCGTATTGATGAACGCAGAAGCGCAGACGATAGAGCAAAACAAAACACCGGTCAAGAATTAGAGTCTAAAACTAGAAATTTAAAAGAGAAATGGCGGAGGATTTCGATATAAGAGAAGAGGGGCTCGAGTTTGCTCCTGTACATCGCATCAGGGATTATTCTTTTTGTGCAAGTCGATTTGCATACCGCTGACCGCCGGAAGTGAGTTATTTTAGTCTATAAAGTTTTAAATATGTATAATTTTCTTACACAAACGCGCCACTTCGCTTCAGAAGGCCTTTATTAACCCCCGGAGCCGTGTGGAGCAGTTATATGATGGATAGATGCACTTTTATGGACTTCAAAAACGAGACAACAATTCACTGCCATTATAAAGCTTGGATTAGCCAGGACATTGTTTAATATAACTCTGATTGTATTCGTCTTAAAGAAGAATGTCATATACACATAATAATATGGTATATTTAAATATGGTTTTATTTAATTTTAAACATATTTGGAATTATAACAGCATTCCATAACAAGCTGCATAAACATGTCACTGCATGAGGCTCATTCGACACAGCTATCAAGTGACCTGGTCAAACTGAGTTATTTAACATCAAAATATCACTCTAAAAAATAAAGGTTTTGCAATATAAGAACCATTTTGGGTTCTCCAAAGAACTTTTCTGCCAACAGCTCTTAAAATAACCATTTTCCCCCCACTATAAATGATCTTCTCTGCAATGGAAAGGTTCCATTGATGTTTGAAGGTTCTTCATGGAGCCATAGATGCCAATAAAGAACCTTTATGTGCTGAATTTTCACCAGGTTCAACTGCAGTGGGAACGCCAAAACACTGCAGGGATCTGGGACGTCGTGGGTCATTTGGGGCGACTGGAGTGAGATATGTGGAGGAAGAGGAATCTGTGGCATCGAGACGATGGTGGAGCAACCGCAGGGAGTCGGAGATGACACGGCCCTCAATGATGTGCGCATGTTCTGCTGTGATTGAACTCATTGGTTGTTTTAGGAACCAATCATTTGGTGGAATTTTTAAATACATCATCAGTAAACCATATCTTCAAGTAGTGCTTAACTAGTTTTGGGCAGAATGAATTGAGCAGATTTTCCCCCTTCACATTTAATGGACGACAATGACGACAATGAGAACAGCAGCAACATCCAATATTGAAGGATCGTGAACATACATAAGAATTTACTTATGTTTCCTCACGTTTGTACTAGTCATCAATCTAAGAAATACATTTCTATGAAGTTTCTACATGTGATTCTGTGAATGGATATTAAAAATGTTAATAAAGTATATTGAGTGTTTCTTCATGGGTCAGTTCTTAATGTATGAAAGTCCATTTCCGCCACATAAGAAAAGGAAAATCGTGTATTGGAAAATCTTAATTGTGACATACTAAGTCACAACTTGACATATTAAGGACTTTTTATGTCTAAATTATGACACGAAAATTTGAAAGTATTACATACTACGTCAATTATGAGATTAAATAGTCGAAATTAGATAAAAAATAATAATTATTACTTTCTATGCATCTTTTAAGTCATAATTTCTTTTTATGTTGTAATTATATGACTTAGTATGTCATAATTAAGATTTACCAAATGTTTACCAAAATCAAAATGTTTACCATTACCAAAATCTTGTTTATTTTACCAAAGAGCTCTCTTGAATTTTTCTTATGTGGTAGAAATAGCAGACTTCTAGGGTTTAGTAAATTATTATACTATAAAAATTAAAATTCAGTCATTTTTTTACTCACCCTGGCATGGCTCTAGAGCCGTACGACCTTTGTTCTTTTTTTCTCATCACAAAAAAACAAAACTTATAAAGATTAACTCTCGCGCTTGATATGCACTTAAAGTTTTTAAGAAAATATGCAAAATTCGTGCCGTATATTTAGACATACGATAGTTTGGTTCTCTGAGGTGAATATCTCTGTTGTCGGTTGAGTAGTCACGTGATGTCAGTCAGAATGACAGTTGACAAATTTGAACGCGAGAGAACTCGAATGAGCGCGAATTCGTTTGCAAATGGTGAGTGACTTTCTATAGGCTACTGTATGTAGAAATAACATTGAAATGTTGATGTTCACACTCAATTAATGTTGAAGCAACGTTGCAATTTCAACATGTCAGACATGGTGAGGGGTTTAGTGATGTGCTTGCGCCTCCTGCAGGATCTTTTTGGATCAACAGTCAAAATTACTCGCTAAATCTAAAAACCTACAAGAATCTAGACTGTTTTCTGATGATGTTTGATGTTTGCATTAAGTCCTTCTAAATGTTTTAAATGATTAACGTAAACATCTCTTTAATTATACATTATTAATATAGATGTGATTATGTCATCATTTGATCTAATATTTAGCATTTATTCTTTATTCTTATTTCAGATGTAACTTGGATGTTTCACAAAATATACAACAGTGTTCTCTCTGTATGAGACAGTATTTCCTTAAACTTGCTTCGCAAAAATACTTGATGAATATTTACCTCTAAATGTATCAACTAGCATGCATTCTGATTTAAATATACTTGAATGTTTACAGTATTATAATAAGATGTTAAATATGTGTTAAGTGTGTTATTTATCTAGACCAGAGACACAATTTCGTCGTTTCTCAGTTTAGTGTAATTAAGTCTTCCTGTAGCACGACGCTGGAGGGCAGCGGAGGCCGTGGCGGTGCCGTGACGTCGCCACCGCCGCGTGACGCAATCACGCACGAGCGTGCTCCCGTCAGCTGATCAGCGAGCCGCTGCGGAATCAACGCGCGTCGCTGGGATATTTTTATAAAATAAACGACATAACGAACATGAGACGATAAAGACCGGCTCCGGTGAGTAAAACACAATCGGTCACACAACCGGACTCTGATAGAGACGCGCTGTCATATAATAATGATGATAAACACACTGATGAACGGGCCAGAGGTCAATATACACACACAAACATACACACTGACATCATTGACAGTATATTCATATGCACAATGAACACATAATGAAGATAACAGTATCCGTATGTATGTCCACAAACACTATACACATTTATATCATGCACAAACATATAGCTACATATGTTCATGTATATTATATACTATACACACACAATATATATATGTACACTATAAACATGTATGGCGTTTTTGGCAGCTCAGAATGTACAGACAGGTGATTTTCAATCCAAATAAGTGAATAATATCCGCTGTTGATGGTCAGTGTGCTGACAGACATGAAAATGAGGTTTCATTTTGAACACTGTATTGGTCAGTCTAACATTGGATAGTCCCACTGTCCACCTTTGATCCATACAGTAATTATTTTTAGGCCCAGACAGAATATATATATATATATATATATATATATATATATATATTCGGTCAAAAGTTTGGATTTGACTGGTAGCAGCACAACTGTTTCCAACATTGATAATAAATCCTCATATCAGAATGATTTCTGAAGGGTCATGTGACACTGAAGACTGGAGTAATGATCACAGGAATAAATTACACTTTACTATATATTCATATAGAGAACAGTTATTCCACATTGGAATAATATTTCACTATTATTACTGTTTTTTCTGTATTGTTGATCAAATAAATGCAGCCTTGGTGAGCAGAAGAGGCTTCTTTCAAAAACATTAAAAATAGTAATATTTCCAAATGTTTGACCGGTTTATATATTAGCAGCCCTTGATATTAATGTCACTTTTGCATTAGTCAGATGTTTGGATGGACATAAGATGATTCTAAAAACCCTTTGGCCTTGTTTGTTTTTTGTCACATGGTCATATTTTACATGTTTTATAAAGGATTTAGTGCAGTTTTTTGTTTATTATGGATATTACCTGTTATTTGATTGTGTATGACTGTTAAAAATCATGCTACTATGGCATGGAAAATGTATTCAAATTTCACTAAAAGTATTTGAAAACAGATGCTTATTGTACATTGACTGATTTTTGTGGAATTGATGTTTGAGGAAGCTGATGTTTCCACATATTTGGCTGATATCATAATATATTAGTCTAGTGATGTTATGTTTGCGTTGTTGTCTTTCATAAAGATCAGAGAGCTTGTGAATTCATTGGTTGTGTCTGTGCCGCTCATTGATTACTTTGAAAGGGTTTGGTTTGAATCATCTGTGAGTGTGTTAGGCAGACCGAGAGAGACAGGAACACATTATTGTTTCTAAAGCAGCAAAGGAATATTTTCAGGATGAAGTTGGTTCGTGTCGTGAAAATTAAACAAGTGTTTCGCCGGCTCAAGTGTACTTTGAGGAGACGCAAGCATGTCAGGTAAAGCGAGTCAGTTTTATATATATGTGTGTGTGTGTGTGTGTTTTAAAGCCTTTTACATTATATTAATGGATTATATGAATGCATCTGCATTATATTTATTGCAATACAGACAGAACAAATGAATTAAATTGATGGCTAAAGGTGATCTGGGTTCATTGAACAATGCTCTCGTTTATTTCTGGCACACTTTGGAAAACCAATAAAATTGTTTCCTGTTTTTTATGTATTGCGTATACAAATAATCTTGGGTTATGGTTATGTATATCTGAGCAAATCTGGTTTCATTTCCTTAATACAAACAAACTAGCATCTATGGTTAATGTTAAAATCTTGTTTTGTCGTGTATTATTGGACTAGCACTTATAGTGTTCAATAGTACTTACAGTCACTGATGTCTGTTTATCTGTACGTTACATAACTAGCACACTGTCCATCTGAATCCGGCTTCGATTTTAATTCTGGTTTGATTTTAATTACCAGTTCAATCTCCAGTTGTGCTCCACTTTAATATCACATGGAGGTCAGATGTTATTGTCGGATGAACCCATTATTATTCATGCGAACTTGGCAACTTCTAAGTGATGGATATTGATTTTAATGTCAGTTTAAAGAGGTTAATCTGTGATGTTTGTCAATCATGATCTGAATCCCAGTGAAACTCTAATGATCTGTTCATTTGCTCTAGTTGGAAACATGCTCTCTGTCCTTTCATATATGTTGTTTGCTCTATACTGTGGTGTTCACATTATATACATACTGTATACTGCAATAGCATAGTAAATATATCCAATGAGTGTCATAAATAAGGTCCTTTATCATAAATATAATTTTGGTTACATGTATGCTGCTGTTTAAACTTTGGGTTTAAAAATGTTTTTGAAGGAGTCTCTTCTGCTCACCAAGGCTGCATTTATTTGATCAAAAATACAGTAAAATCAGCAAAATTGTGAAATATTATTCCAGTGTAAATCAGCTGTTCTCTATGTGAATATATAGTAAAGTGTAATTTATTCCTGTGATCAAAGCTGAATTTATCATCATTACTCCAGTCTTCAGTGTCACACGATCCTTCACAAATCATTCTCATATGAGGATTTGATGCTCAAGACACATTTATGATTATTATCAGTGTTGAAAAGAGTTCATATTTTTGTGGAAACCGTGATACATTTTATTTTTCAGGATTCTTTGATGAATAGAAAGTTTAAAAAAAACAAACGTTTTTACCGACCCCAAACTTTTCCACTAGTGTATTTATTGAAAAGTATGTATTTTTTGTAAGACTTCATTGACTATAAAGCTTATTCGTTTGGTTTGTCCTGCTTTAAATGATAGAAGGCAACAGTTTAATTCAGACATTTAATTGAGGACATTTTTAAAAATATTTTTAAAAATGCTCAAAGAGTTTATTTAATTGCTATATCTTTTTTTCTATGTCTGTAAAGAAAATATTAATACATTTTCTTTATTTTTTGGAAGTTTTTTGTTGAAATAATTGTATTATATTAATTATAAAAGGATTATATGTGACCCTGGACCACAAAACCAGTCATAAGAATCTAAAAGCATGAATAAATAATCTTTCCGTTGATGTATGTTTTGTTAGGATAGGACAATATTTGGCAGAGATACAACTATTTTATCTATAAATCTGGAATCTGAGGGTGCAAAAAAATCTAAATATTGAGAAAATCTCCTTTAAAGTTGTCCAAATGAAGTCCTTAGCAACGCATATTACTAATAATAATACATTTTTGATATATTTACGGTAGGAAATTTACAAAATATCTTCATAGAACATGATCTTTACTTAATATCCTAATGCTTTTTGGCATAAAAGAAAAATCTATAATTTTGACCCATACAATGTATTGTTGGCTATTGCCACAAATATACCCGTGCAGGTTTTGTGGTCCAGGGTCACACATTATATATTAAAATAATTATTTTGATTATTTTAATTTCTACTATGAGTTTGGTATAAAAATGGTCTTTGCTGCTGATATGGTGTTAAATAAATAAATAAATATATATATATATATATATTTCAGGCCTTTTGTTTCGCCTGGGCTTATTTCTCTAATAGTTCCTCTTTTTTGTGTTTCGAGAATTTTCAACAATGACTTGACTGATTACTGTTATCTTTTGCTCTCTCTCTTTTCAGTATCGCAGAGAACATGTCGGGAAACAGTCTGGTATTACCCATAGTTCTGTGGGGCCGCAATGCGCCCACTCACTGTATCTCCAGCCTGCTGGTGATGGACGATCTGGCCACCATCATCACCGGCTGCCATGATGGACAGATCTGCATCTGGGACATGACCTCCGAGCTGGAGGTGAGAGGTCACAGCGAGGTCACGCATGGCTTTTTTCTGTCATTGTTTACTCGCCCTCATGTCGTTCCAAACCTGTATGACTTTCTTCCGTGTTTAGAAGGATGTTTTCCTGCTGTCTTCCTTACAATGAAAGTGATGTGTGTGAGTGCCAGAGATCTCTTTTTTGTTTTGTTCTATGGAATAAAGAAAGTCATACTGGGTTAGAACGTCATGAAGGCTAATAAACGCTAGAGCTGCGCGATTAATCGTTAAATGATCGTGATCTCAATTCAAACACTCACGCAATTCCTAAATGTGTGTAACTTAAAGTGTGTGTTTGTCATTGAATCATTCACTCAAGAGATTTGTTCAAAAACACTGATTCATCCAGTAATGAAACAAGTGAAGTCTTTATGAGTGAGTAATTGAATCATTCATTCAAGAGATTTGTTCAAAAACACTGAATCATCCAGTAATGAAACAACTGAAGTCTTTATGAGTGAGTCATTGAATCATTCACTCAAGAGATTCACTCAGAAAAGCTGATTCATCCAGTAATGAAACAAGTGACGTCTTTATGAGTGAGTCATTGAATCATTCATTCAAGAGATTCATTCAAAAACACTGATTCATCCAGTAATGAAACAAGTGACGTCTTTATGAGTGAGTCATTGAATCATTCACTCAAGAGATTTGCTCAGAAAAGCTGATTCATCCAGTAATGAAACAAGTGAAGTCTTAATGAGTGAGTCATTGAATCATTCACTCAAGAGATTCACTCAGAAAAGCTGATTCATCCAGTAATGAAACAAGTGACGTCTTTATGAGTGAGTCATTGAATCATTCATTCAAGAGATTCATTCAAAAACACTGATTCATCCAGTAATGAAACAAGTGACGTCTTTATGAGTGAGTCATTGAATCATTCACTCAAGAGATTTGCTCAGAAAAGCTGATTCATCCAGTAATGAAACAAGTGACGTCTTTATGAGTGAGTCATTGAATCATTCATTCAAGAGATTCATTCAAAAACACTGATTCATCCAGTAATGAAACAAGTGACGTCTTTATGAGTGAGTCATTGAATCATTCACTCAAGAGATTTGCTCAGAAAAGCTGATTCATCCAGTAATGAAACAAGTGAAGTCTTAATGAGTGAGTCATTGAATCATTCATTCAAGAGATTTGTTCAAAAACGCTGAATCATCCAGTAATGAAACAAGTGAAGTCTTTATGAGAGAGTCATTGAATCATTCATTCAAGAGAATCATTCAAAAACGCTGATTCATCCAGTAATGAAACAAGTGAAGTCTTTATGAGTAAATCATTCATTTAAACCTATTTTTTTAAAACAAAAAAATCAAATGAGTTCAATATTTTATAAATAGACTGCAGCAATTAACATTTTGTCAGAACCTTGAGAAAATGACATGTTGTTTTGTTTATTTTGTTCAATTTATCCAGAGCTCTAGTAAACGCTCAGCATTATTTGATGAGTCTCTGTGTGTTTAGATCAATCCCCGCGCTCTGCTGTTTGGACACACGTCCTCCGTCACCTGTCTGTCCAAGGCCAGCGCAGGAAGTGACAAACAATACCTCGTCAGCGCCTCTGAGAGCGGGTGAGAGAGAGAGTGTGTGTTTGTCATGGGCTCTTTAACTGCTGTAAGGGTGTGTTCACACTTGGCACATTTGGTTTGATTAAAACGAACTCTGGTGTGTTTGATCTGTTAGTGCGGTTCATTTTGAATGAGCGTGAACGCTGCCCCCCGAACCATCTCTGTCTGCGACGGAGGAATTTCTGCCTCTGTTTTGACTCCTTTACACATTTTATAATCTGTTCATGAGTTCTCAGCTGCTAAAAAATACCATCATTTGTACACACATACTACAAGCATATTCAACAAAAGAACTAAGAGAACCAGACTAGAAGTGTGAACACTCCTAAGATAACAATGTGTTTGGACAGTGAAATGTGTCTTTCTGCACATTAAATGTTAGATGTGTATCATTTGTCACAGGGAAATGTGTTTATGGGACGTCAGTGATGGACGCTGCATTGAGTTCACCAAACTGGCCTGTGCACACACTGGTATACAGGTAACACACACACACACACACTCACTCACTCACGCACACAAACTCACACACACACTTGTACACACACTCACTCTCTCACACACACACACACACTCACTCTCACACACACACACACTCACTCACTCACTCACTCACTCACTCACACACATACACACACACTCACTCACACACATACACACACACTCATGCACTCACTTACACACATACACACCCTCATGCACTCACTTACACACACATACTCACTCACTCACTCTCTCACACACACACGCACACACACACACTCATGCACTCACTCACAAACGCATACACACACACTCATGCACTTACTCACACACACACACACACTCACTCATACACACTCACGCACTTACTCACACACTCATGCACTCACTCCCTCACACATACACACATACACACATGCACTCACTCACTCACTCTCTCACTCTCTCACTCACTCACACACCCTCATGCACTCACTCACTCACTCACTCACACACACACACTCACTCATACACACTCACGCACTCACTCACACACACTCACGCACTCACTCACTCACACACCCTCATGCACTCACTCACACACACTCATGCACTCACTCACACACACACACACACTCACACACGCACTCACTTACACACTCATGCACTCGCTCACTCACTCACACACACACACACACACACAAACTCACTCACACACACACACACACACACACACACACTCACTCATACACACTCACGCGCTCACTCACACACACTCATGCACTCACTCACTCACTCACACACACACATATTCACTCATACATACTCACGCACTCACTCACACACACACACTCACGCACTCACTCACTCAGACACGCTCATGCACTCACTCATTCACACACACACTCACACACACACACACACACACACACACTCATGCACTCACACACA
>CM077183.1:1407945-1417945 GCA_039654105.1 Coreius guichenoti
CGGTTCATGTTGTTGATTTAGTCCTTTTAGGATTTGAGACGTAGCGTTACACGACTAAGTGTGTCGTTCTCTAGATGTTCTTCTGCTTCTTCAGCTGATCTATCTGTGTGTTTCTTTTGGTTTAGCATGTTTTAATGTGGATTTAATAAAAAATTTTAATTATAATATTTATTGTATATAGAAATGTTATATATAAATGTAGTTCATGAAAGTTAAATAATATTCGTATATATATATATATATATATATATATATATATATATATATAATTTCAGATAACACATTCATATGTGTTTCTTTTGGTTTAAATTATGCAGGTGTGTTTTAGCATGTTTTAATGTGGGTTTAATAATAAATAATAAAATAAATCAAATGTGAAATATTATTTATTTTATATACAAATTTTATGTATACATATAAATAAATGAAAATTAAATAAATAAAATGTGAGAAAATATATATATATATTAATTATAATTATTATAATTCAAAATATTTTATTTAAGTTTCATTTATTTATATACAAAATTTGTATATAAAAATAAATATAAAGTTACATTAATATTTTATATATATTTATTTTATATACAAATTTTGTAAATATGTAGGTCATGAATATATATTCAAATTCAGATTATATTCATATATTCAAATTCATATTTTAAGCTTCATTTATTTATATTATATACAAAAATATAAATTCTAATTCATATTTTATTTAATTTTCATATATATATATATAATATGAATGTAACTTTATATTATTTATTTTTATATGCAAATTTTGTATATAAATAAATGAAACTTAAATAAAATATTATTTTGAATTATAATAATTATAATTAATTAATAAATATATATATATTATTTTATACATAAATATAAATAAATGAAGTTTAAAATATGAATTTGAATATATATATATATATATATATATTATTTTTAAATATAATTTTATATATTAAATATTTTATATATTTGATCTAAAATGTAATATTATTAGTGGTGTCGTTTCTTCTGTTTCTTCAGCTGACCCGTTTGTGTGTTTCTTTTGGTTTTCGTGTGCCGGTGTGTTTTGAGCATGTTGTAATGTGTGTGTGAGTTGGACCTGTGCTCATACACTAGTGTGTGTGTGTGTGTGTGTGTGTGTGTGTGTGTGTTAAGGAAAGCTCATTGGTGGCACTTTGCACTGTTCTCAATAGAGGATGCTTTGAGAATTCAGAGGACAAACATCAATAGTGTGTGCATCTGTTTTAAAACGGTCATTTCCACATCAATCCATACCACCTCAGACACTTGACATGGTGAAACATGCAGAGGACTTTTACATTAAAACATCACCCTCACCCTCCTAAATCACTGATATGAAAGAATACATATGTTCACTTGGAATAACATGCACGCTCATGATAAGACCAAGAACATATATTCAAAACATAAGTATGTTTATATGATCATATTTGAGGGACCTTCATCCTAAAGCTTAAAAGGCAGCTTCATATTTTCATATATAAATATGTCTGAATACCCACTATAGGACTGCACTGTTAACTGTATTATTTATTTATTTGTGTATTTTGATCAAATTGTTATTATTTATTTGGTAACACTTTACAGTAAGGTTTGATTAGTTAACCTGAATACACGTGAGCGTGACGTCACCGTTTGTGTTTTTGAGGTTTACACGGAGATGATAACAGTGTCGTCTTCAAAAGTTTGCGTTTTCAGGCCCCAAAACAAGTTTTACGTTTTTAGTTAAAAACAGTTCAGTGTAAACGGCCCCTTAGTTAATGTTAATTTCATCATTTACTAATACACTATTAAAATCAAAAGCTGTTAATATTATTTAATGGGCCTGAGCTGATGTGAACTAACTATAAACAACATTTTTTATTAACTAACATTAACAAAGATTATTAAATACTGCAACAAATGTATTGCTCATTGTTAGTTAATATTAGTTAATACATTAACTAACAGGACCTTATTTTAGAGTGGTACCATTTATTTAAAAAAAAAAATATATATATATATTATGCATTTATTTATTTATTTATTTAATTTAATCTTTTATATTGTTTTAGTCAATTTATTTGAATCTGTTTATTTCAATCAAATATTTACTATGTATTTATTTATTTTAATCTAATTTTTATTATGTTTTAATCAACGTATTTAATCAATTTATTTTAATCAACTATCTATTTTGTATGTATTTATTTTAATCTAATTTTAATTGTTTTAATCAATTTATTTCAATGAAATATTTATTATGCATTTATTTATTTTAATCTAATGTTATTGTTTTAATCAATTTATTTTAATCTATTTATTTTAATCAAATATTTATTATGCATTTATTTATTTTAATCTATTTTTATTACATTTTAATCCATTTATTTTAATCTATTTATTTTAATCAAATATTTATTATACATGTATTCATTTTAATCTATTTTTATTATGTTTTAATCAGTTTATTTTAATCAAATATTTATTATGCATTTATTTATTTTAATCTAATTTTTATTACGTTTTAATCAATTTATTTTAATCAAATATTTATTATGCATTTATTTATTTTTATCTAATTTTTATTACGTTTTAATCTATTTATTTTAATCTATTTATTTTAATCAAATATTTATTATGCATGTATTCATTTTAAACTATTTTTATTATGTTTTAATTAGTTTATTTTAATCAAATATTTATTATGCATTTATTTATTTTAATCAAATTTTTATTACGTTTTAATCAATTTATTTTAATAAAATATTCATTATGCATGTATTCATTTTAATCTAATTTGTATTGTGTTTTAATAAAAAAAAATTTAATCTACTTTTATTATGTATGTATTTAAATCTATTTTGATAATTTATCTTATTTTATTTATATATTTATTCATTTTGATCTTCTTATTATTTATTTTTATTACATGTCTTTTTCTGTTTTTCTCTTAACTTTTCCCCACACACCCCTGAAATAGTCGAGCTTTAAATCAGCTGTAACTCATTGTGGTGAAAAAACAAACTGCATTTTGCGTCCATTCTCCGTCCGTCCTTTGGTCTCATGTGTCTAATGGCTGACGTCCCGTCCCTCAGCCGTGATCCCGCATGAGCTGAGAATCTCCCCTCTCACAGGAAACAGATGCTCATGTTTAACAGCTCCAGCATCCATACGCGCATCGCTCAGAGTTCACCCGTTTACAGCGGTGTGTGTGTGTGTGTGTGCAGTGACTCTTCCGCAGCTCCGGCTGTTTTGCAGACGTTGATGTTTCTATCTTCCGCAGCTCCTGATTTGTCCGCCTGTGACACGCTTCTTTTTCGGCCGGAGGGAGCCCTTCCACAAGCTGCTGATTCAGGGCGACTCTGCGGGCCGGCTGACGGTGTGGAGCGTCCCGGAGACGCTGCCCTCACAGACGCTGTCCTCCACCGCAGGTACGGCACCGCGCTCTCGCTTCTGACCTCAGGAGCCGCAGTCCACCTGACCGAGTGTGATCCAGCTCACACATGACAAACACCACAACATATCGGATTTAAAGCTGTATTTTTTTTATTTTTCTCACAAACTGAATATTTTAAACAATATTGTAACTATTTTTTTTTTTTTTTTTTAAATTTCACATACTGAATATTTTAAAATATTTTTACAATATATTTTTTATTTTTTACACAAACTATAAATATTTTAAACGGTATTGTAACTATTTTGAAAAAAAATCACAACTTATGAATATTTTAAACAGTATTGTAACTATTTTTTTTTTTAATTCACAAACTGAATATTTTACAATATTTTAATTTTTTTTCCACAAACTGAATATTTTAAACAGTATTGTAACTATTTTTAAACATTTTTTCAGAAATTATGAATATTTTAAACAGTATTGTAACCATTTTTTTTCCCCACAAACTGAATATTTTACAATATTTTTAATTTTTTCCACAAACTATGAATATTTTAAACAGTATTTTAACTATTTTGAAAAAAAATTCTCACAAATGAAACATTTTAAACATTTCTTTTTCACAAATTATGAATATTTTAAACATTATTGTAACTATTTTTTTTTTTTAACTTCACAAACTGAATATTTTACAATATTTTAAATTTCTTCCACAAACTATGAATATTTTAAACGGTATTGTAACTATTTTTAAAAATTTTTTCAGAAATTATGAATATTTTAAACATTATTGTAACTATTTTTAAAAAACAATCACAACTTATGAATATTTTAAACAGTATTGTAACTATTTTGAAAAAAAAAAAGTTTCACAAATAAAACATTTTAAACATTTCTTTTTCACAAATTATGAATATTTTACAATATTTTAAATTTTTTCCACAAACTATGAATATTTTAAACGGTATTGTAACTATTTTTAAACATTTTTTCACAAATTATGAATATTATAAAAGTATTGTAACTTTTTAAAAACATTTTATTTTAAAGTAATGTTTCACATACTAGTAAAAAACCTGCAGTTTATGCTGTAGATTTTGTAGAATTGTTTAGAATTGGTCAGTGTCGCCCTCTGCTGTGTGTATTCAGTACTTCTGCCCTCTTGTGTCCACTCGTAGTCCTGCACGTCTGGCCAATAGAGAGTTGTCAGACGAGCACAGAAACACGCTCGTGTCCCACATATCTCATGCGTTTCCCGCTCGCAGAGCTGCAGGTGTCGGCCAGCATCAGTCTCCAGGAGGCCTTTGATAAGCTGATGCCGTCTCCAGCGGGCATCATTGACCAGCTGAGCGTCCTGCCCGGCTCCAGCGAGCCCGTTAAGGTGACGGCCAGCGTGTACATCCCGTCTCAGGGCCGGCTGGTGTGCGGACGAGAGGACGGCAGCATCATTCTGGTTCCTGCCACGCAGACGGCCATCGTTCAGCTCCTGCAGGGAGAACACATGCTGCGCAGGGGTGAGCGCTTCACATTACACCCTCAGCATCATCATCATATGGTAACACTTTAGTTTACACGTTACATGTAGTTACTATAGTAATTACTATCACCTAACCCTATAGTAAGTACATGCAGTTAATTATTATCACTCAATGCTGCAGAATTACACCTTAAAATAAAGTCTAACCAATAATGTTTATCACTTATAAGCAAAAAATAATAAATATTAGATTTGAATATAAATATTTACAATATGTTTGTATTACTTATTAATACAAATATAACAAGATAATTTAATAATTATATTACTGTGTGGTGAACCTATGATAACTCATATTTAAACAACTATTGTGTTGTGTTGTTGGCCAGATAAAATGACAGAGAACAGAAAAACGGACTTAAGATTATTTTTCAGAAAAATGCCACACATGTCCTTACAAGTACAATTTGGGCTGTATTATATGTGTCCCCTTCAAAAATTGCTCTTGAGATATTTTACTGTCCCCCCCGACTGTTAGATGACATTTACGCCCATGATGAGATGGAAACACGCGACCATCATGCGTGATTCAGTGTGTGTGTGTGTGAGAGGTAAATTAAACTGCGCTTCTGCTCCATTCAATCACACTCGTATTTAAAGTCTTTTTGCGGTGTAATATTCACACACACTGGATGAGCTGATGCAATTGAAGCGACTGTTGTCCACCTGAATTAAATTGTTTTTATTTCTATAAAATGCAAGACGACAGCGGAGGTGTAATGTAAACGTAGCGGTGGCATATTCTATCCCTCACACTCCATCATGACAATATGACAGCTTTTCACCTCGGCGAGAAATCTCGTCATATTTTAATCTCGTCACACCCTTAATTATTATACTATTAATAGTATTGCATTTATAATATTGTTTATAAATATATTTATATTTATTATTATAATTTATCATTATTATTAGTAGTAGTAGAAACCGTATAATATGCAACAGTGTTTCCTTCAGGATTATGGTTTTAATGCCACTGCACCCTTATAGCAACATGCTAACAATAACTAGTATTTTGTGTGTGTTTTGTTGTTTGTTTAAAGCACAGCACTGTAGATGTGTGTGTGTGACGTGTGTTTCTCTCTCTGTGTCTGTAGGCTGGCCTCCTCACCGCACCCTCAGAGGTCACAGGCACAAGGTCACGTGTCTGCTGTACCCGCATCAGGTCTCGCCGCGCTACGACCAGCGCTCGCTGGTGTCCGGCGGCGTCGACTTCTCCGTCATCATCTGGGACATCTTCACGGGAGAGATGAAGCACATCTTCTGCGTGCACGGAGGAGAAATCACGCAGCTGATCGTGCCTCCGGAAAACTGCAGCGTGAGTTTCCTCAGCACATGAGTGATGCTAGAGGAGGGTGGGGCTTATCGGTCCAGATGCCTCCTCTGATTGGTCAAGTATGATGGCTGTAATCAAGCTAGATGGACGGCTCGTCACTTTATATTTTCTAGAAAATGCAGACGCAGATTTTCATTCGTCTCTGGTACAGTACAGTGTAGTGTTGTCAAAAGTACCGACTTCGGTTACAAGTTGGTACTGAAATTTAAAAAATGTGACGCTTTGAGCGTAAACACCACTGACTGGCCATTGTGTTCACGCGCTCAACAGATATGTCCTCGATTAGCTACAATGATCAACGCACGGGAGATTAAAAAATAAATTAAATTCATGTTTTATGCCTTCATTTGATTGCCAGAAAGATTAAAATACACAACACTTTCTGGGGCAAAAAACTTTTCAAATAAATAAATAAATAATTAAACAAATAAAATAATAATAAATTGTTGTTTTTATGATTTCAGTTAATTAGACATGCTTTTTGATCACTAAAATGTAATTTAACTAATAAAATAGAGTCCAAAAAAATTAAATTGGGAAAAAAAACGGAATTTGGGAAAAAAATAAAACAGAATTTGAGGGGAAAAACTTATTTTATAGGGCCTTAAAAATTTAATTTTTGTTAAACTTTTAATAAATTGTTGTTAAATTGAATAAGTTTCATGATTTAAATTAATTACACATGCTTTTTGATCACTGAAATTTAATTTAACTAATAAAATGGAATCCAAAAAAATTTAAATGGAAAAAAAATGGAATTCAGAACAAAAAAAAAAAAAACGGAATTTGGAAAAAAATAAAACAGAATTTGGGGGGGGGGGGACTTATTTCATAGGGCCCTAAAAATGTCCCAAAAATTTAAATAAATAAATAAAAACGGAATCCAGAAAAAAAAAAAAAACAGATTTTGGAAAAAAATTAAAACGGAATTTTGGGAAAAAAATAAAACAGAATTTGAGGGGGAAAACTTATTTTATAGGGCCTTAAAAATTTTATTTTTGTTAAACTTTTAATAAATTGTTGTTAAATTGAATAAGTTTCATGATTTAAATTAATTAGACATGCTTTTTGATCACTGAAATTTAATTTAACTAATAAAATGGAATCCAAAAAAATTTACATGGAAAAAAAATGGAATCCAGAAAAAAATAAAATAAAACAGAATTTGGGGGGAAAAAAATTATTTCATAGGGCCCTAAAAATGTCCCAAAAATATAAATAAATAAATAAATAAATAAATAAAAACGGAATCCAGAAAAAAAAAAAAAAAAAAAACAGATTTTGGAAAAAAATAAAACGGAATTTTGGGAAAAAATTAAACGGAATTATGCGATTTCATAAAGCCCTACAAAACTCCAGATCCTCACCTGTCAGCACGCACACAGAAGAGAATATTCTGTCATCATTTAATCACCCGCACTGTTTTTTGTTTCATAAAGGTTCGTCTCTAGACATTGAAAAGTTCATCCGGCTCTAGACGGCTGCAGGATTTCTAATCTCTGAGTCTCACCTCGGTGACCAATTAGACAGAAACTTCCAGCACTAAATGTCAGGCGAAGAGGCTGCGAAGCCTCCGAAACGCAATCAGAAGAGATGCCTGCGCCGTTGTCATGGAAACGCTCCGAGTCTCCCTCTCTTAAGTCCTGTTTGACCTTTGCTGCAGGATTTGTCGTGACCTTACGTGAAGTGGGCTGCTCTGCTTTTTCATTGGATTCGCACTGATATCATTTCCTCCTTCATTGTTGGCAGCTTTTGACTTCTCTGTGGTGTGTTTTCGTTCATGCTGACGATGTTTTTGGCATTTCTCAGTTCGCCGACAGCAGCCGTTTTATTCAGTGTGAATGAGACCGAATCGATCAGAGCGCCTCTGTTTGGGGTGAAATGGATGAAAATCTGGCCGTAAATTAGCTGGTACTTATTACCAGCTCTCAAAGAAACTTTAATAGACGTTTAATCCGAAGCAATTTACAAATGAGGAGGACAGACATAGTGCAGAGTTATTAATTTAATATTAATAAGACCCATCATTCTCGACCAGTCAGAGAACATCTGGGCTGCTCTGCTCACAGCTAACAATTTTTGGTTCCCAGAAGGTTTGTAGAACGTTATTGTAGCGTTGTTTTAACGTTTCCCTAGCGTTATTCTAACGTTCACAGAATGTTCTTTTTTAAGGTTTGTTTTTGGTTAGCCTTGAAAGTTTTCTTAACGGAAATAGAACATTAGTTCAGACAGGACCACTTAAGTCAAAAATAACAGACAAAGCTTTTGATTAAAAAAATGTATTGGCATGTTTTGGTAAAGTTACATTTGGCGGTATGGCTCTGTTCTAAATTCCCTGTCCTTTCATGAGCTCCATGAAAAGCTAAGACAGGGAACAGCAGCAGCTTCTGGGGACGATCTTCCCATTTTAACTGGGAGAGCATCGCAAAATCCCCCATTGAGAGCAGAGCATGCATCAATGACAACAGTTAAACACAGTTTAAGGAGGAGCTGGGGAGGAGGTGGGTTGCAAAGCAGACAAGCAGGCAGACTGACGCTGGGTTTAAATAAGGCGCCCTGTTTGAGAATTGCCATTTGAGTGCATAGGAATCGGATCAGCTGATATGGGATGGGTTTGAATTTAACAGCTGATAGCGGCGCTTGACTACGTGGCCTGCCTGAACTAACGCAGAATGCTTGATTTTTTTTTTGGTTTGTAGAACGTTATTCTAACGTTTTTAATGTTCCCCTAACAAGAAAGAGAAATTATAATCAAAAAAGTAACCATTAGGGAACATTCTTTAATAAGTTATTTTTAGATTTTTTTAAAATGATTACCCTGCAACATTGTTTGAAAGTTATTTTATGGTTGCAAAAAATAAAACCTAAAAAGAATGTTACTAGAACGTTATTATTTGGTTCTCAAAAAAACAACCAAACAGGAACCAAATACTAACGCTAGGGGAACGTTCTGTGTTTGCTGTGTTTTTTCTGATTCCTCTGATTTCATGTGTGCTGTTTTTTATTTTATTTTATACTAATTCTATTATACTACAAATGAAAGTCATAACCCATCATTTGCTGGTAACGTGACTTATTACCAGCTCAGAAAGAAACTAGATAATACAGAGTTAGTAAAGAGTTTAAAATACAACATCAATTAGACATTTTTTCTTACTTCTATTTTATTTATTAAAACAATTCTCTTTCTCTTCTTTTCTGCATTTCATCTCTGTTCTAGCATGTTTACTCATCTAGTTTTTTTTTTTAAACCTGGCATTATGTATTATAAATATGAAAAATGTCTTGTGATGTTCCATATTTGTAAAAACAATCTACTAAATGAATAAACATCAGTGGAAAATTCTAGACCAATCAGAGAGAACATGTGGGCTGCTATGCTCCACCCATTCTCGGACCCCCCTATTTCATGTTTCATTTTATGCTAATTATATTCAAATTTTTACTTCAAATGAAAGTCATAACTTTTGATCCATAAATTAGCTGATGTGACATCTCACCAGCTCAGACAGAAACTTTAATAGACATAAAATAGATACAGAGTAAAGAGTTTAAAATAATTTAATAGTAATTAGACCCATCATTCTTGCCCAATCAGAGAGAACGTCTGTCCTCTAAGCCCCGCCTCTTCTCGTCTCGCTGTCAAGGAAAGTTTTCATAATGGAAATAGAACGTTACTTTTTGGTTTGTAGAACGTTATTCAAATGTTCCCCTA